>VXAZ01010408.1:1326189-1358283 GCA_013399875.1 Gymnorhina tibicen | reverse complement strand
GGGGGCAGTCCGGCGGTGGCGACGCCGCTGCCCGTTCAAACCCAGGCTCCAGCCGGCCGCTGGCAGCTGTCAGCTGGCGGAGAGCTGCCGTCCTGCCCGGGCCCGGCGAGCCCCTCTCCCCGGGCGCCGGTACCGCCTCTAGGGCAGCGCGTCCCCGCAGCGCGGAGTGCCCGGGACTCCGCGGGGATCCAGCCGGGACCGGCGCTGCCCCGGTCGCTCCCGCGGGCCCCGCCGTCCGCGAGACACCCCTGGCGCTGTGGGTTTGCTCTGTGGCGTCTCGGGAGGACGCGGTGCTCGCCAGGCCTCGGCGGCCAGGGCCGTGCTGGACTCGGTTGTCTGAAGCGGGCAGGAGCGGGGCTGATGCTCTGTCTCAGCGTGGCGGTGACTCCCCGCCTCTCCGGAGCGGCACTGACCCTTGTGACGGCCAGAACAGGCAGCTCTCTGGGGTGGGAGTTCTTGTTTCACTGGTGTGCTTTGGGGAACGGGTGTGTTTTACCTTGTGGAGAGCACGGTTTGGGATCCGTGCGTTATGGTGGGTATGGGATTGCATGTTTTGGAGAGGGTGCCCGTTGGAGAAGGTGGCTCCAACCTCAACCTGTTTTTCTTTCTCAGGTC
Organism: Gymnorhina tibicen; assembly: GCA_013399875.1. NCBI lineage: Eukaryota > Metazoa > Chordata > Aves > Passeriformes > Artamidae > Gymnorhina > Gymnorhina tibicen. Next base: position 1,357,668 of record VXAZ01010408.1, on the reverse strand, counting down.
ATGTAGAAGAGCAGATTTAATGTGAAGATGGGACTCTTGGTGTTTATGCGTAACCTGCTGCTAGCCCTCTGCCTCTTTCTGGTACTGGGATTTCTGTACTATTCTGCTTGGAAGTTGCACCTTCTCAGATGGGAGGATTCAAGTAAGTAGGAGCACGGTGCAACTGTTTCTGGGCTCCCAAAACTGTATGTTAAATAGTTGCAGTGGTGGTGAGGTGGTTCTGGTTTAGTAGTATTAGAGGGATGTGATTAAGCCCACTCAAATGCTAGAGCTTTTAGTACGCTTAAGGGGTCGAATTTGTGACTACCTAATGCTCTTTATGGCTTTACTTTTATTACTGGGTACAAGAGCAGGTTCATGCTTTATAAATCTAGTATTAGAGATTCAGTTCTTGGAATATTCTGTTAGTTTATGATTCCTAATTGTCAAAATAAAGAGTTTGTATTTTGAGGCTTTTGTTTCCTGAATCTTCTGTATGTTTTAAAATATCTGAGACAAGTTTTGGTTTATTCCTCTGGTGAATTTTGATTTCTTTTTGTAATCATATGTGCTGGTTATCTCATCATCTTACTTTGTCCTTCAGAAATCCTCATCTTCCATTTATCTTCCGTGTTGTTATCTGCCAACTATCTGTCATCTAAAGGATGTCTCTCAACCTTTTAAAGTCCAAAGAGACATCTGACCTCATTGAATACAATCTGAGGATTGTACTGTGCAGTAAGGCCATAGAAGGTTACAGTTGCAATGAGACAGAAATTAGGCTGAGGTTTGATTGCTCAGTTGCTGCTCTTATTTTTGTTTGTGTTGATCTTGCCTGCATGCAAGAACTATTTATTGAAAATATAAAAACAAGAAAACAATTCCCTCCTCTCCCCCCCTGCCCAAAACACAAGCCAGCCTTCCTTGCAGCTGTTCCACAGGCTATTTCAGATGTTTCAGAGCTGACTGTTGCTCCCTGGATCAGCAGCTGAGAAACACTGATCCAGAACTGACAAGAAGCCGCTGGTCAAATTTCTTCTTCGCTGTATTGCGTTTCTCTGCATGCTGATAGAGGTTTCTGCTGCAATACTTCTTAAACTTAGCATTTTTCTACCTCTATGTGCTCTGAATCTGCTGTTATGTGCTCTTAAGAAGTTTTAAACGATGACAGATGATGACTTGGATATGACACTTGTGCCGATGCACTGATTTTGACAGGAGAACTACTGAGGTGCCTCGGACTAGAACAGGTATTGTAAGACTAAATTTGTGAAAGGAGATGCATAGTGTCTTTCTGAGCACGGTTTTTTTTCTTCAGGTTTGTGCTTCAGAGAGGGAGTTAAAAATCTTGCTTATGACTTTCTGAAAAGTAGCACTTTTGTTGACAAGGTGTAGAAAATCCCTCCTGCATGAAAATAAGTACAGTTGTGGTTAAAAGAACAGTTTTGCCTTATCTGCTACTACATGATGATCTGTTACGAAATTATACCACCTGCCATCCTTTACTTCCTTCACGCCGCCAGGAAATTATGCTGGACTTCCCAAAGCCTGCAAAAAAGCCCTTCATGCCACAGCTTGTGTGTGATCTTTGTTACAAATTAAGAAGCAGCTACGTGTTACACACTAAGGTGCTGGGGAGGGTTCTAACTTTCTCTGATCCTCTTCGGATTTTGTGCCTTTAGCTTTGTGTGCCGTTTGTTATTTTACACCATCTCAGTCCCTGAAAAGTTTTGTGGTAACTTTGGGTTGCAATGCAGTGTTGCAAATCTGTGCAGACGCCGTGGATTTCTAGAAATGGAACACTTTCACCTGGAAAGATGACTCTAAGTTGCAGCCTAGTTAGAGTGATTTCTGTTGAGTGCATTGGCTGCTTTTGGGTACCCAGGATGTTCTGACAGGAGCACTGTGAGGTAACATAACAGACCTTTGGTTTGGTGTGTATCTCCGTTTTTCTAATCTTTTGTGTAAAATGTGTTGTTCATTTATTCTTGGAAGCTGCAGTGCTTGCATTAAGCTTCTTCAGCATGTACAAAGCAAGGATGCTAGCTTGAAGATTTAGCTTACTGTTCTTTATCAGTTGTCACGATTTAGGCAGTACTGTTGTTCCTTCTAGACCCTTTTGTGGATTGTGTCTTCAATATCGGATGAAGTTCCTTGAAATACTAGCATAAGCAGCAGTCTAGTGTAAAGGGGCAAATGTTACTTTTGAAACAGTAAAGATGGTACCTGTTTTCAGTTGGTCTTCAGAGTTTTGTATGTATCAAAACCCATTTTATTTATCATGTAATTTAGCATAGGAGGAACTTATGCAAATTTAAGGTACAAATTTAAAAGCCCGTATTGGGAAACTTGATATGAAGAGTTAATGTTAAGCTTCTATAAATCAGCATTTGGAAGTTAACAAATGACAGATTTGAATTGACTTGTTTAACTATGATTAGGCTTCTTGAGAATGTGTAATATGATACAGTGTATAATGGGACAATTATACTTTGTATTTGCTGAAGGGGAGCCTTGCCTAGTTAAGTGCACGAGAGAGGTGGTGCGTGATAATTGTTGAGGTTTTATTTCCTGAATTACAACACAGTGTGTAACCTTGTAAATTTCCTTAAGATTGATATGATAATGCTTTTGCTGTCCCCAAAAGCAAAACTAAGTCAGATGTGTTAATTTTTGGGTCCTTAATAATCAAAGATTATTGATTTTGTGTGAGTTACCTTCTTATTAAATTATTTTTGCTTTTCTTGTGACCAGTGTCTTTCATCTGTTTAATAGTGACTCCCTAGCTTCAGCCATGACATTCATCTTTGTTCTGTCTTTGTGCTAGAGGAGGCATGAAACTAAGCTGATCCTGACACCTGACCCCTTTGCAATCTCTTCAGAAACTGGTTTTAGTAAACTTGACACCTGCGTTTAATAATGGAAACAAACAAATTTGTTGTAGAGTATGGTGGAAAACACTTCATCTGCTTATCTGCTGCTTGTGTAGTTTGTTCACTTAATGTTTTAGAAGATGCCTGTGCATATCATTGTCATGGATGAATTTGAATGGTAACTATGTAAAGAGTCTAGTCTCCCTGACACTTGGTGTTTGTGTATTTAGCTGCTAAAGTAAATGAATAGCTAAATTATTTTGTTTATATGTACATCTGACCTTTACAAGAAAGGAGGTTAAACTTCGAAATAGACTGAAAGATGCACATCAATGTTTCTCTTAAAGTTCCCTTAGCATTAAATGTTCTCCACTTAATGTTAAATCTGCCCTCCTGGAGTGATGCCTTAGTGAGTACTTCGAGATTATTCTCCTTGCTGTGTGACTCTACACCTTGCCAAAATACAAAGGCGAATAGGAAATAATTCTCTAAGGCTTATCTTTACTGTGACAAGAATTCAGCTAATGTGAACTAATTAACATTGAATTAAGTTCAACTGCTTCTTCCATTCAAGACAAACCTCCAGTGATTTCTACCCCTCTCTCATCCTTTTAGTGAGTATCATGACTGGCTACTCTTCCCCAAGCCTTGTTTCGTGTCAGTGGCAGTATATTGTTAGTTCTCGGAGCAGCAGCAAAGTACAAAAATAAGGGGTATAACACTGAATGCAGGAGGGCCCTTGAGTTCTGGTGATTGTTGGGAGTGTATGAGCAGGATTTAGCACAGAGGTAAGATTTCCTTCTTCTCTTTCCTGATGTTCGTAATGCAGCTTCAGTCTCTGACAGTAGTGGTAAGAGATGTGCACCGCCCCTGCACGTTCTTCCCTGACAGGCAGTAAGGACGGATTCCACAGCCCTCTGATGAAGTGTCGAGTGGCACGGAGGTGTGCTGAGCACGTACAACTGATAATGTGACATGGGAGACAAACAAGGAAATAAATAGTTTCTAATCAGGTTTAGCTGTCCTGAACATTCCAGAAGGAACTTAGAGGAGCAAATAATGGTACCGTGTTTCTGGACACTTGGTTGTCAGGGAATTCTTGCATAGTAATGGTAGTGATAAGGAGCAGGCTTTGAAGGTCTGAGACATGCACTGCAGCCTCCTTCCTAGTAACTTCCCATCCTATTCCTTCCCCTTCCCTGATACATTTGGCTCTGAGGAGGAAGGAAGATGTTATCTGCACCAGTGTGAAGATCCAGCTCATGGGAGGGTGCACTGTTGTCTTTGAAAAGTGTGGTGGGAGATGGAGTCTTGCTGACAGGTCCCCCTAGGTTTGCTTTATCAGCTTGGAGGAATTAATGTTTATGCGTAACAAATTTAATAATACTGATGTTTGTTACCTAACCTGATACCTGTATAGCTGATTTTGCAACTTTAAAATGAATGTGTTATAAGGAAGGAATAATTCCATTAAAAAGCATCCTGGCAATGGAAATATTGGACTCATTCCCCCAAGGCAGCTTTTTTTTTTCCCCTCTCTCAAAGTATTGAAATATACTTGGGACTAGGACAGTGTGATGTTATTTTCTTGTTCTCTATTGTATTTCTCTCTACATTAGCATTGAACTAATTTTAAGAAATATATACTCTGCATGAAGTACTTTTGCCAAAACCCACGTTAATACCATTTGAGCTTGTCAGTTTGAATGTGGTTTTTGAAACATCTCCAGGTATGTTCTGTTGATGTCTCCTTAAAAAAATCAAGTCACTATTCTGTCATCTGTTGCTCTGTGTTATTTTCAACTCTAATTCTGGAAAGACAGCCAAAGAGATAAAGCTTTGGGAAGCGATTTTCCGAAGGTATTTCAGGACCCTTATCCTTTTTACTCCTTTTTTTTTTTTTAATGTCTGTTTCCAAGGGAACTGAGGAGACATAAACAGGCAAAACTGACTCACTTCTGGTTGCAGGTTTTTAGTCTGCTTGCATTTCCATGGAAACCAGTCATGCAGCAAAAAAGGCTAAATTCATCAAAAGCAATCAAACCATTATTATTAATATAAATACTGGTTTGTCTCTTTCAAAGTGAAATGGTACTTTAGTCAATTCTTGTATTAGGGTCCAACAATGTGGTGAAGAAAGGGATCTTCTTGCAAGGATTTGGAATGTGTGTGCTGTTTCTCAGGTGACTAAAGCCTTATGAATGTGTGGTGGTATCCAGGGTGGGTACGGCTGTTGTGTCTTGGGTTACTGGGGGTGTCATTTGTTCTGCGTCAAGGGAGTGGATCTTATGTACATTGACATCTGACTTCCTTCTGTTCTTTGTTTAATGAAGAACCAATGAAAAGACATTCAGTTGGTGTGTGAGCAACTAGGCCATGGAGACAAACTTGTCCTCTTTGTGGAGAGAGTCATGTAATGGTTTTGTGTTCTGCTGTGATTGTCCTACTTGCCTTTGCCAGAAGATGGGAATGCAGGAGTGCTCCTATAAAAAATAACCAACTCCAGGCCAGCTCAGCTTGGCACTGGGAACGTAAATCTGATGAAAGTGATTTGAGCTGGGATGGCTGAATTGATGGTTAGGTGGCTGAGGGAGCATATTTTTTTACAAGGCACTCACACTGCTGTTGTGAGGGGTGGCAAGTAAATGGTGATGGTAACCAGTTCAAGTGCTCTCTATCTATGGCTTTAAGTTTAGCGGCGGGTGTGTGTGTGTGTATTCTTTAAAGTAGACTTTATTGCTGTTGCCTCTGCTTCCAAGGCTGGAAAGCCTGAGAGACTAACCTTGTGGGCATTACTTTTTTAAAAAAGACTGCTTTGGACAGTATTGTGCAGCACTCTAAGCTTCCTGAAACAGTTGCTTTTTTCTTTTTTGCTTTGAAGGAAGAGACTGGGTACAGCACTGAGATGGATTATTGTGAATTCTTTAATGTTTGAGTTATTAGTGACTTCAAGGTTTGTTTCATCTACTCAGCTGTAGTGTGTGTTAGTGCTGTACTTTCTGCACCAAAATTGAGAACAAATGTTTAGAAAGTTCTCATAACATGGATCCAGCTACAGTTTTAAGGATGTCTTTGCTAGTTTTCAGATGCTTTAGGGATTTGAGGTTCAGTGATGCTTTTTTGAAATGCTAAAAATAGCAAGTAATGTTATTGAGGCAGCAGTGAATATCAGAAACAAAGATGTAAAAATAGAAGTTAAAACAAGAGTTGTCTGGTAAAGTAGCTTAACTTTTCTAAGATTTCTCATATTGGGCTGAAGTATTCCACTTGTGTTCAGCTTGAAACTTAAAGCTATGGTGTACTGACTATGGTGGATAATCCTCTTATCTGTGCAGGAAAAATGGATTTGGTGCCCAGAAATTGTCATTGCTCAAGTTACTTTTTGCTCCCTCTTAGCCTGCCAGAATAAGGAGCGTGGCTAAACTTAAACTGCAGCAACTCCAGGACACTCAGCTGTGGTAGTATCTTTCACAGCTGTAACAGTGCCTGCTATTTCTCTCTTGGCTGGAAGCTGGTGTGTGTGTTCCTGATTGCTCCTGCTCCGGCTGCTGGATGTAACCGCACAGAACTGCCTGCATGGCTCACCCAAGGCAGCTGCCTGTGTGCCACCAGGACAGAAGACACAGTCTGGTCAGTGTATGTGAATCAGAACTTATGAGAGTTAAAATAAAAATTAAAAAATCTGCGAGTGCCTCTCTGTCGTTTAGAAGGCAGCATGACACGTGACAGACAAGGGGAATGAACGTGCCTCATCTTTTTCTGATCTGTTACTACCTGTTTAGTGAAATACCCAGCGCTACTTTATGACCCTGCTGTCCCTCCAGGAGTTTTGAGTGCTGCTATAATGTTAACAGTGCAGGACAAAACTCTGCAGGGGCAACGGGAAATGATGCATGACAGAGCCATTGAGAGAGGGAGCAAGTATAACGTGCCTTGTCCTTGGGATTTCTCCTGAGGAGCAAACTCCCTGAACACTCTTCCGGTTTTAGGAACATGTAAGGAGCAGGTTTAGTGAAGGGCATTAAGGGCATAGCACCCTAAGCGTGTTGTGGATCGAGGGGTGGCTATAATACTGTACTTGTACTGTCTTCAATTTGGCTTTTTTGGGTTACTGTTTTAGTTCTGGGCCAGTGCTGACTTCTTAGCAAGATTGAAAAGTAAGGTGCAAGAATACTTCTCCATTCCCCTACACATGGCTGGGCCTTAGTTTTGCATTTTGAAATAGTAAGTTGCTCTTGCTTCTCTTGACAGCGACTGTCTTGATGCTGTTTGAGTCCCTTTCTATTTCCCCCTCTCTCCATTTGTGTAATTAGCTGTTGGATACAATTGAGGAACTTGCCCAGTTTAAAACAGAGTGTGATTTTTGTTTCACTTAGTTGACCTCAACCTGACTTAGTGTTTCACTTGCTTCACTTGCTCAACTCATGTGCATTTTCTCCCTGGCCTCCCCACAAATTTTTGGGCAGGGTATGTTCCTGTGACTTTGGATGGGTGAATTGGGAGAGTGTTCATAAGGATCAGTGTTCAGTGTCTTACATGCAGCCGAAGCTGTGTCCTCTGATACAGTTTTCCAGAGGTCAAAGTCAGCAGTTTTCCATATTCTGGAAAGGTACATTGCAGTGAAAGCACTTTACCTCTGGTAGCAATTGCTCTGCAGCTGAGTGCTTTCAGAGGCGAAAGGATTTATTCATCTCAGCTGACTGTGAACCCCTTAGCAATGCGTTCAGCTGGAAACAATACCTCCTTGTGAGGGCTGTCTCATCTGTGTTAGTGAGTGGTTCTCTGCCTCTCCTCACCGTGCATCCCCTGGTGCACAAAGCACTCACCTCTGACCTGCACCGTTGCAGCACTGGCTGTAGTGATTCAGGTATTGCCAACCTTGGTGGGAGCTCCCCCCCGCCACCACTCATTTGGTAGAATAGATCACACTTTTTCTGCTGAGTTTGATACAGTCACGCTGGCTTTGGGCACCTTCCATGCCCATTTCAATTCTGCTTCACATCAGTTCTACTGACACTGGGACAAAGGAGGTAATTTGTGATTTGTCTCGAGTTGGACAGCTGCTGCTGCTGTGATCTGAGCGTGGCCTTGGTACTGATTCTGACCGTGCCTGTCACACTTAGGGATGTTTTTCAGAGGAGATTTTTCCTAGTTTGTTACCTTCTGTCAACATTGTCACTATAACATCTCATATTTTGTCACTCCAGTCTGGGTTTTCATCACAGTGTCAGGCTGAGGCAATAAAGCAGCCAAACAACCTGGGTATGACTTGCAAGGACAAGTACACTTGGGTCATGAGGTATAGCTGTCTATGAATTATGTATCTCTTCTGCGCTTCAGAAGGAATGTAATTGTGCATCCAGGCAAAAAGTAATTTGTTCTATGCATGCATATCCTGAATAGATGTTTGAACCTGAGGCAGCTCATTTCAAGTGGTTACTCCTTCATGGCACTAGGTGGTTATATTGCTCTTGTATGCATTGCTTTCCTGAGGAAGTAACAGTGCGTGAGGATAGTGTCAAAATTCTAGTCAGGTACAGAAACTACAGGATGTTTCTCAACCACTTCTTGGCATTTTGCATAACCAAAGGCCTCAACAATCCAAGAAATGTATATCTCTGAAGGTCAGAATTTAGCATTTCTTGCTCAGTTCCAAAGAAAAAAAAAAAAGAAAGTAAAATCAGAATGTGTTAAAATCAGCTATTTCCATTTTTAAGTGCTTATAAACATACATGTTTCTTGTCTTTCACTTTTTTCATCTCACACTAGGATCCCTCCTACTTTACTCAGTCCCTGTTGCAGCATGTCACTTTTTCACAGTTGTTACCCTGTGGGTTTCAGTGTTTGGACACTGATTAAATGTGTGAGTTGTCAGAGCTGCAGCAGTGCAGGAAGTGTACCGCTTAATCACTCACAGAACCAAAAGAGTTAATAACTACAGAAAAGTTTAACTGATATCTTTTATAACTACAGTGAGCGTGCATGTTCCAAGGAGTATCTTCTTTCAAAGCACTATAGACAGATGCATGTATGCTTTAAAAGAAGTAGTGGTACAAGATGGTACAGAAATCAATAAAAGCTGAATTTTAACAGATAAGTAGCTGATGGCTTCCTACTTCTGAAGGCTTACCCTTTACTATTGCAAAGTTAATAATTTATAGGTGCAATTGCATCTTTTTGTCTTTGTTACAAATGAATCAATCTCAGAGTAGCTATAAAATACTATGTTAATACTGTTTCTCAGCTGTAATTGTGCCTAGAGACCCTAATAAAAAAAATATACTGAGACACATTTCTTAGGATGAAGGGTGATGAATAGACTTGACTCAGGAAGGCAGAGGAAGCTGAGGCACAGGAAAGTCAAATTTTTCTACGTCACACAGCAGCTCAAGGGCAGAGCTATGAATAGAATAAAGGTCTCAAGGTTTGTCATCTCAGTCCAGCTGGCCAAATGAGACTCGCTGTCCTATAATTACACGTTCTACATCTGTAGTTCAGGAGGGCAGCAATATGTTGAACTTGTTTGCTTTTGGCAGAGGTCATCTGCCAATGCTTGTAAAAACACAGGCAGTATTTCAGAGTCCTGTATTAATAATAAAATGGTCTGCATGGGCAGTGCTGGTGGAGTGACGTAGGTACTGTAATTAGGGTGTGATGTGGCTACTGTGAGCTGCTGCTAGAAGCTGCCTCAGATGCATTTGTGCAAGTGCCTCCAGAACTAAGTGTACAACCTGAACTGTTGTGAACGCTGGTTTGGGGCTTTTCAGCCTTCAGATTTGCCCTGCCGAAGGCTCTGTACTTCACGCTTTCTAGCTGCTTCAATACCAGGGAGTATTTTTCTTATAGAGGAAAAGTTTAATTTTGCTCTCCATATGTAAGCACAGGACTCTCTGTTCTTCTGTTTAAACTTTAAAAAAGTATATGTTTGGGCACAGACTAAACTTCTAGAATTTCTGCTCAAACAATGAAAGACTGAGCTTTCAGAAAGAGAGGAATAATGAAACAGTTCAGGCTGTTTTAACCATAGCAATCACTAATGCTCGGTATAATTAGAAACCTAATTACTGTGAATTTACTTGCAAAGACCTTTCAGCCTTTTGAGACTTGCCCCACACAATTCTATCAGCTTCCAAGTGGAGCATGGGCGGTTCTCCATTAAGCTGCTAGGAAATCAGTAATGCTGCTTTTTTCTGTTAGCACTGCTGCTATAGTCTCTGTTTAAAAGTGTCTTATCTGAACAATTGAAAGGCTTTTATTATTTTTCATTATGATTCATTTTAACATTATTTTCTATATCTCTGAGTCCAGAGCCTTTGTGTTTGGGTCAGGTGCTTCATTAGAAGCAAAAGCCTGAGTTAATGCAATGTAAAGACTGCAAATTGAATTATAGTTGGAAAATGTGTTAATTTTGATTGAATTTTATAATTTTGCCTCATATTTAACAATGCTTCAAATATAGTTTGAATATTACTAAACTTTTGAAAGATAGGTTTATGCATTGGTTTAGATTAGGTACGAGGAAGGAATTCTTCACTGTGAGGGTGGTGAGACACTGGAACAGGTTGCCTGGAGAAGTTGTGGATCCCCCATCGCTGGAAGTGTTCAAGGCCAGGCTGGGGCATTGAGCAGCCTGGTCTAGTGGAAGGTGTTCCCTGCCCACGGTGGAGGAATTGGAACTAGATGATCTTGTAAGGTTCTTTCTAACCCAAACCATTCCGTGATTGAAAAAGAGGCCTTATTCACATTAGGGAAACATTAAAGCTTCAGTACTATGTAATAATATATTACTTCTGCTTGCTGTGTATTTTATTTCCCACTTAGTTGGTTTTACAATTACAGCATATTGTATTATAAACCAGTCCTTCTATGAATAGAAAGTGTGCCGTTATCTGAAGGGACTTTAGGCTGGTGTTTTTTGACCTTTGAATGTCTTGTTTCTTGATGTAGTTACTAAAGTTTTTTTTTCCCAAGAAGAATTAAAAATAGCTCATAAACTAGAGCTAAGTACTCTTTATGCTGTACTCTCCTATGTAAATTACACTTCCTGTGTCAAAGGATGGGTGGATGGATGAAAGACTAGAGAAATCTGCTGTTGTATAGTGGATTTGCCACTCTTCTGATGCAGTCTTGATGCAGATGCAGAATTCCTTCTTAATGATTAACTCTGACTTCAGGAAATGGCAATTGAGAAGTGAGAAGAACTATTAGGGTAAGAGCAAAAAAGCTGGTATTAGGAAGTTCACTCATTTCTAGAAAACTTTATAATTGTAGCATAAAAAAGAGCTAAGATAAGAATTTTTTACTGCAGACTTTAATGTAATTTCAGGAATTTAGGGCTACTTTGATTTTGTTTAATGTGCAACCATGTGGTCAAAAGGTTTAAAAAAAGCCCCAAACCATCTTGGCTGTTATGTGTTAATTGCTGGTTTTCACATAATTTTGTACTTTTGCTCAGTAGTCCTGTGTTTGCTTGTGCCTTTGCAGGAATGGAATTACCCTATTAAGTAGCTTTACTTATCCTTGTCCCCATTCAGTGTTAACCAATCTTAGGATGGTTTCTTTCTTCAAGGACCTGTTTATAAAAATGTCTGAGATGGCTATATGATAAATTTTGTATTTTTCCATTGTTTGTCTGGAAGAGACAGACAAAACCTGTAAGATAATTTACTCTGCAGCTAGCTGTCCTGCATGTGTGGTGGACCAGCTGGATTTGAAGAGTTGTTCACACTTGTGTGAAAGTGTTTAGTACACATATGACATTTACTGTCAAATCTCTCTCCCCAGAGGGCTCTATCCAGTGTGCCTGAAACTGTCTGCTATGGTATCCCTATTACTTCTTCCTGTGTGAGCCTTTTTTTTCATGTTTTATACTTGTCTGTTTCTATAAGCAGTGATTTTTTTTTTTAATGCACATCGTGCCTCATGCTTGAAATGAAAGTTGCATGGATTTTTTTTTTTGTGAGGAATTAAGTTTTTTGCCTGTTTCTGTGCTCCTAATTTTTTTTTCCCAGTTAAATACTTCAGTCTTTGTAAAGACTAAATAACGTGACAGAGTAGGTAACGTGAAATGGAATTGCCGTACTGGAAAGTTTCTGCTGAGCTCCTGGCTTAGCAGTTTCTGCTCCTCTGGCTTGCGTTCAGATATTCTAAAATACTCGTTTGTGTAGTGAATTGGTCCAGGGAACTGATACAGTGTGAAAATACAGGGGCCTTCTCTTCCCTCTCCCTCAAGCTCTTTAGGTTATTTTTAATCCGTCCCTGCCAGACCGCCGTGCTTCCCGAGGATTGTTGGTGAGCCGGCGCGGAGCCCGCGGGTGAGGAAGGAGGGGGAGGCTGCAGAGGCGCCCGGGTACCGCGCGGGGGCAGCAGAGCCCCGGCGCTCCCGCCACGTCACGGCCACGGCAAAGATGCTGCGTAAAAAAACCACGGAAAATCCCACAAACAAAAACCCGGAGCCTTCTTCTTTCCTTCGCAGTTACAGCCTGGCAGCTGCCCTCCCCTGGGTGAACATTAAGAAAACCTTCCACGGAGTCATTTGGTTTTACAGTAACTTAATTTGGAGAAACCTTGCTATTTATATCCACTGATGTTTAACAGCCCGCTATTGTTGCCATAGCTATTTTCATAATCTGATCAAGTCCCATCTTGTGACAAATTTCTGGTTTTGTCTCCTGACACTCCTGTTCAGAAGGTCTTTCCTAACTGATGGATTTTTTTTTTTTCTTTTACATTCGGTTGAAATTCTGTATTTGCCCAAAGAATCTGGAGAGATTACAGAGGAATGTAAGGTTTTGAGTATCATGTTTACATTATTGCAGGGAGAAGAAAATACAGACAAATCTAAAATTCTTAGGAAGTCAGACTTTGTTACTTCATTTATTTACAAACAGCTTGTTCTATGTAAAGAACTTCTGCCAGCTGAGGAGAGAGAAGAAAAGTTCTTACTGTTTAATCTTATCTCATGGGTTGGTGCTGTGGAGAAAATCTGCATGCTTCTAATCCTGAAAAATTGGAAGATCCAGAAAATCTGCAGGTCCTTCTGCAGAGGTTGAAGAAGAGGAGGAGATTAAAGACACATTTGATAATTTGAATTGCTTTTCATCAGGTAGAATTTATATGGGAACTGAAGATGAAAATATGCTCGAGTCCTCTGACAAGTGATGATGACATGTTTATAATTTTTAAAACAACTACTGCTCTTAGTTTCACGTACTTTAAAGAAAGAAGTAAAATAAAAACGCTGGGAGACAAGTTTGTGTTGAGAAGCACATTTGTTGTATATGTCTCTCATGTTTCATAGCAAAATCTGTATAGGTGAGTTCTGCCCCTGCTCAGGCCAGAGGCACAAGCAGCAGGATGTCTCAGAAAACTCAGTGGGGTTAGCAGGTACTGTTATTTCTCCCATCCCATTCTCCTCTCTTCCTGCAATGTGTGACCTTTGGTTTCCTGAGATAGGTAGGTTATCTTTTCACATAATAGTGCCTGTTAAGATTTTATGACATAAACTTGTCTGGCTACTTTGCAAACCTATATAAGAGCTTCTGTTACCATCTTCACATGGTATTGAGCTTCCCAGACTCATGGTTTTGTGTGAAAAAGCACCCCTAAAGCCTAGTTAAAACATAAATGAGTTAAGAAGATGGGGAGATAATTAATTTTTCTAGAAATGTTTCATAAAATTGCCCTAAGTGAATGGCAAAGTATTCTATTTATTTATGTTTTTTTAAAAGGTGGTTAAGAAGACAGGGTAGTGAATGTTTAACTCTGGGTCGAAATTACAATGAGACTCTTAAGAATTTACCTGGGTTCAGAAAATAATTTAGTATCTACATAGAGGTTGGAAAGACTAAGAATGTGTGACTAATCAAGATTTTAGAAAGCCAGATTAGGAAGGAGAATGAATAGTATTTCAAAATATTAAACTGATTTATGCGAACTTACTCGGAAAGAAATATATTATAATTGAAGCTGCGCTCTTCCAAATGTTTCCTATGTTGTAAGCACCTGAAAGATTAAGTGCACATACTGCATTATTTCTTTGAAAGCAACTAATGTTTGTACTTACTAGATTTGCACATGGTAATTGTTGATATGAGATAAGCATGAAGATGAAAGTAGATTTATTCTAGTAAAGCAGGGTGAGATTGCGAATTGGGAAATATTCAGAATTAGCCATATTCATAAATAGAAATATTAGAAATATTCAGAATCTCCATCTCTATACTGTTGTTTAAAGAAGAATTTTTTTTGCTTCTCTCACCTGAGTTATTTGTGTATTTCTCTCTGATTCCATTTAACCATTATCATTGCAGGCTTAGTAGTAAAAAGAGCTCTTTTACTAAAGGTAATTGCATTGCACTCTTACCTTTGTGTGCCTACATGTGTAATGTGTAAAGAGTGGGGAAAATAACCTTTTCCATCTTATATTATGTGTAAGATGGAAAGCTAGATATGGTAAGCTAGAGGAAAATATACCTACATGGATTAGTTTTGATATCCAATTCTTTCCGGTTTAAAATACCTTTAAAAAAATCTGAAGTGTTTTTTAAGAATAGAGCAAGACTTTGCAAAATTAGAGGATAGCACTAGCTGGAAGGAATGTAACAAAATTTCTGGTCCAACCTCCTGGTCAAAGCAGCATCAGTTATTAGCTGAGACCAAGTCTTTATCCACTCAGGTTTTGAAAACTTCCAAGAGTGGAGACTGCACAAGACTGCTTTCTGTACAGTCTTTTCCAATGCTACACTGTCTTCATGGTGAACAGACTTTTCTTTACCTCTGACAGTCCAAACCTCTCATTTCAACTTCTGCCCACCGCCTCTCACTATCCCACCACGCGGCACTTTGGCAACCAGGCTCCGTTTTCTCCGGAGCTTCTTGCAGGTGCTGCAGGGCTGCCCTTTGGCCTCCCCAGGCGCTGTCTTCTGCACGCTAAACAAGCTCTTTGCCTCAGTCTCTCCTCACAGGCCTTGTGTTAATGCCCTGGTGTTTGATCATCTGCACAATCCCTGTACAATCCCTTGTTTGTCTGTAGCCCTCCCTAGAGACCAGGCACGATGTAGTAGAACAGAGGGTTCATTGTCATTTGGAGTGGTTTGGGTTTTTTTATAGTTGGGTATCCCTGTACCCCTTGTCCTAAACTTTTTTGCTGTTTTATGTCAGTTAAATCATTCTGTATACTTTTGGATATGTCACCTTCTGTTTCAAACACCTCTTTATTGTGCATTTGTTACACTGGGGGTGCTCGTATTGGAGTTTGTTGAAGAAATTCCAGGTCAATGAAGGGACATTTAACATGAAATGTACAATATGGAATGTACTGAATATACAATAACCATGTAGGTATTGATGTTGCTGCCACAAATGCCTTTTGCTTCTGAAGAGGACCAGTCCAAAAGCAGTCACTTTTAAGGGAGAATAGAACTGAGCGATGAGTAGAAAAACAGACTTAAGGCACCAGGCACCCTCTCACCCAGGCAACCCATTTCGTTGTGCTCTGGTAGAGACTTTTTTCCTAGCGTCCAGTCAGAACATCCTAATCTGTAACTTGTGGCCATTGTCACTTTCTTCCCCTGAAGGACTCACAGGAGGGAGGGGGAATTGAGTATGTGTTCCTTATGCCTACACTTTTTTTTTTGGTTTATAATTGTAGTGGATAAAGGAAGACGAGAAGACGAGAAGACAGTGTGAGAAGTAATTACCAAAGTAATCAGGGCTGTCTCTTGAAATTTCAGAACTCAACAGATGAGAAGGTCAGTGAGGAAAGGCAGTGGCTGTTTGTGCAATACTACTAATTTAGGCTCTGAGTGCTTGACACACAGCTGTTTAGTAAGCTCAGAATAACAAAGAACTGTTTGAAAGAGGATGGCTGTTACTGACTGCTGTGTAATCAGAAGCTGAGGACTGGTGTGAAGATGATGGTTGCAAGGGGGGCCATGCATGTTGTAATTGATTCCCTCTGGAGAAGGCAGTGCTGCTGAAAATAGCTGGATTGGGTGTGAACACTGCTGCATTTTAATGACTTGTGCTGCTGTCAGCTATTAATGATAGGCATGTCTGGATTGTGACTAAAAATGTGGAAATATTTGGAGTGTTGAACATGGGTTTGATCATTATCGAAGTGACTATAAATTTGGTTTGCAACCTGTTTCGGAGGGAATTGGGCACTGTAATGTGTTGCATCCAAAAGGAGTAGTGTCCTTAAAATCTCCCTTGTGTACTTGTGTTTGGCTTTTCTAATCCTTTTGAGCATTTATATTGCTTATTCGATCATGTTTCAACTTTCTGCACATCTTTCTTCAATTTTCTTCAAGTTCTGCAGTTCCTGGTGTCAGGACATCAGCACAGGTGTTGTTTTCCAAACTGTTATTGAGGTAGTTTATTTTTTCAGTCAGGCATCCACACTAAGCTGTTTAAATCTCTCCCACGAATTGCTGCATTGACTCAAAACTCTGTGGTATAGGAACACTGGAGGTATTTCATTAGTTGTGCAATAAGATATGTGCTGGTGGCAGCCATAGTGTTGTATGTTGTTGATTCATCTACTTTTTGAGTCCTTTTAGCCATTGCACACAATTGTCTGTCTGCCTGCATTGACTGCACCATCAGCAGTGGTTGTCTCTTCCTCATGGCAGCTCCACTTACTGTCCTTGAAAGGTGAGATTTCCAGTGCTACTAATCCATAACAAATACCATAATTTCTTTTCTTTTAGTAGAAATTGAGAAGTAAGTGTGCTCCTCTTCTAAGATATTTTATTTTATAGTATTTTTTATCAGTTCCTCCTAGTGTGTGCCTGTGTACACTTTAGAACACACTTTAATTAAAAAGCATTATTGTGGTATTTCCTTTGTCCGTGCCCAATGGGACGTAGTGGGATGAATGTGTCCAGAAGGCTTCATTTTGCAATGATTGCTGGGTGGTTCCTTTCCTGCATCCTGTACAGTGTGAAGCCTCATCTCTGGAATGTCCATCTGGTCCAATAAAATGTTTGGGGAATGCAGTTACATGGAATCACGTGGGGTATAAATCCTCTGTAACTGCATGTTGAATACTTGGCTCTGATAGGATTATAAACACGTGGAGGTGCTTGCATATTGCAAGTTTCATCTTGAAGATAGGAGCAAATCCATGTTAATTATTTTTAATTTCTCTTTTCTTTCATGTTGTTTCTCCATCAAGGCAAATGTTTTTGGCTTCTCTTAAAGGATAGGCTTGAACCAGTCTCAAATTTCTAGATGGATGTTGGGCAGTTGTACTGAGAAGGAAATTACATTGTTGTGATTGTAACCTTCTTAGGACTTGGGTTGTATTGAAGAATAATGTTTCTTTGACCACAAAGCAGAAGCCTCCTTATTGCTGTCCTAATGCTAAAAGTGGTTGAAAATTAATTTTCTTTCCTTTTAAAGCATTGACAGCAGCAAGATGTGAGAATAGCAGTCCTGAACAGTCAGTCTGTTGGTAAGAAAGGGATGGTGTTAAGTTCCAAAATAATTATTTAAGTTTTGAAAAAATAATTAGTAGTTATTTCTAACTTATTTTCATATTTATGTTATGTACCTCAGTGCTGTTATCTTGCATTTTTGTACTCCTGGCACTCTGTCCTTTAGTCCAGCTACCTCACTGGCATTAAGAAACAACAGGGAGTGAGCTGGAAGCACAAGGTGGTTTCCTTTCCTTCTGTATAACATTTAGGTACTTTCTAAGATACTTGAGTAAGTATTTAATTTGTAAACCGATTGTCCTATGCTTTTTTAAAGTGTAGATTAATATACTTGATTCCTAGTACTATGTGTTTTCTTGATTATCTGATCTTAAATATTACTGCTTGTTTTAGAAGTTGTATATTTTAATAATGGCTATTCAAAATGTTTTCCTTCATAGGAAATTGTAGCAAATAGCACTGGAAAGAACTCCAGGAGGTCTTTCTCTGGGCTTTTAGAAACAATATTTTTAACATCTTTTTATGCCAACATATGTCATAAGTACTCTATAAAATCTAATCATGGAAACTGGTACAATCTGTCCCAGTGCTTAATTGTTCTGCCCTCTAGACAGATTTTTCCTGGTGTCTACTCTAAATCACTTTGACCACAATGCAGTCAATTGCAAGCTTTTCTGACTTTCACCCTCTCTTGTTTTAATTTTTTTTCTCCCCTCAACATGTGTTTATGAATTTTAGATTAGTTGATAAGCTTCTTGCAGTCTTATTTTATCCAGATTTGGGCTTTATAATCTTTCTTTTGGAGTATTTTTTTAAAAAATATGATCATTGTTGCTTCTAAACATTCTATAACTTGTGTGTATGTTTTTTGGAGTGTGGTACTTCATCATGTATTTCTTTGGACGCTCTATCTTTATGAGTGGAATAGAAAAATGTGTTTTGCAGTTGTGCTCTAGTTCATGCCTTTCAGTGCAAAGACATTGGGGTTTCAGTATTGTGGTGCCAATTCAGATCAGCCTGCTGTTCACTGTAACTCATTACAACACCACTGAGTCCCCTCAGAAGTACTTTGTTCCCTTGCCAATATCAAATATTTGTACACTTGCCACACACTTGGAAGTCATGTTGCTGTTGCTGTTGCTGTGAAATGTATGAAATTGTGGTTCTAAGTCTGCTCTGATGGAAAGACACGAAACCGTCTTTGAAGCTTCAAAGTTGTGTCCTTTGGTCAAAGGCTGTCTCCCATCACTGTCTCCTATCAGTTCAGAAGAAGACACTGAACTGGGTGGATGTGTCTTGCTGACAATATGGTTAAGGACAACATGTTTTGTTGGGTTTCTTTTGGTTTGAAGCTCTGTAGACATTTTCTGCCATGTGTCACTCTGCCCTGAAAACTTTTGAGATCAGGCAGTAGAGGTTTCTTTTCCATTGCAAGTTGTACAAGTTTGTTTCTTCTCTGTACTGAAGGAGTTCTCTTTTCTATTTTAATTTTTTTTTTCTGTAATTCTGGATTATACTTCCGTGTATTCATTCACAGTTCAATTCTGGCACAGTCATCTTAACTATGTCATCGAGTCAGAGCGTTCCTTGCTCTTGTATGTCTTTTCCTCCTTGTGCTTGTTCATACAGGCTGCCTGTGGTGAGATGCCTGTGCTTCAAATCACACTTGGGGGCATTTTTTCCCCTGTAGTGCTCGTACAATCTGTGCTTATCCTCCCTCACCTTGCCTTCCACATGAAGGGAGAAGAACAGCAGTACACCCAGTTCCTGAATTTCTCTGCCAGTGAAGATCATCAGTTGGACACTGTGAGAGTGGTGTCTCCTCGGGTTCAGGGCTTTTGCTGAAGCTTCACGGCGACCTTGCATGGATGGGTCTGGAATCTTCACCACAGGAGAAGCCTGCAGGACTCTGCCTCACCTTCCTGTTTCTCCTGTTGCTGTGCTGCATCTGCAGTGTGAAAGTCCTTCTTCCAGCATGGAGATGGATGCTGGGTTATCATAGGATATCAGAAATACAGGAGTCTTCCTGTGTTGTTACCCCTGGGGCCATTTTCCAGATGGGATGTAGCCTTCAAGTTGCTTTTTGAAAAACCTTGTGGTAGAATATTTGGATTTCTCTGATATGTGGCTGTTGAATGATACACTGATTTTAAAATTTAAAACTCCCTTTTGGCTTTACAGAAATGATCCAGAAAATATTACTGTGGTGTTGACTGGGTCTTGTCTTCCTTAGAGGATAGTTTTCAATTTATTTTCTTTTTATTAATTTTTAAATTGTTTTTAAAGGCTAAAACTGTCTTTTTCTAATCGCAGAAGAAGGTCTTGGGACAATAAATAGATTAACATCATAACCAACCCAAAACCTGGCTCTGTAGTAGGAAGAAACCAACATTATCTGGAACATCTTTACAGGAAGTGAGATAATGAATAAAGCTAGGTAGCTTTTGATGAATTGAGTGTTCCCGATGGTCAGGGCTGGATGTCACCTTATGCAGTGCAGCTTTGGAACAGCAGAGGGTACTGTTGGTGCAAGATAAAATATGAGGTTTTTCACACCGTGCTTGTAATTTTTTTTGCTCTTAATATGTTGTTCACTGGAACTGTTGACATGTTATTAGTCGTTGTTGGGTCACTGCCTCATCTTCATAGCATCCATTTATAGATTTACTAAGTAGTTTTGTGGACAATCCCCCAGTTAAGTGTGAATGTTTTCTCATTAGTTTTGCAGTCACAAACAGTGCTTCAAAGATGTCTATTCTGATACAACTTGTTTGTCCTTCAGCGTTGTGGAAGGACTGTTCTTTCTTTGTTCTAGATTGAGGAGTTGATTATGCTGGAACTTTCCAGAGAGTTTTCCTACTGGAGATAAATTATTAAAAAAACCAGTAAAGGTTTGGGGATAAAGCTGCAATTATTCCATCTCTTGTTGGGCAGCCCTACTCTCTCCTCCTGTGTTTTATTTACCACATTCTTGCACAGTCTCTGGCTGCTGTTCAGCAGAGTTGTGTTTTATTTGAACATCAACAGGTGGGCTGTTATTTAAGACTCGCTTTTAAGGAATGTTACTGTTTTGCCAGGGATCATTTCAGTTCTGTGGAAAGGACCTGAGCTTTCCAAATCTAAGTTTCTGAGAGTACAGTTACATAGTATGTTGATTTTTATGGTAATTCTGCTCTAAGTGACTACATAGTAGCATTTTTAAGGACTATTTTTTGTGACTTTTGTCCCATACTTTTTCAGTGTTCCAATTTACCCCCTCCCCTCACCCTGTGAGCAGTTGTCCTGGCACAGCTGTGCTGGGGTCAGTTGCAGTGATGTTCTGGGCCACACAGCATGTGAAAATTTCCTGAATTTTGCTTTGCTGCAAAGTATCCTGTGTGGCCTTGAGGTTGGTGTTCATCTGGGGTTGGAATTGCTAATCCTGATGGAAGTGAGACACCTTCCGTTTGGTCACTGCTGTATTCTGACTCTACTGTAATGTACTTATGCTTATGGAAATGATTTCAAACTGAAAGAGTGCAGGTTTAGACTCAATAGTAGGAAGACATTATTTACTGTGAGGGTGGTGAGGCACTGAAACGGGTTGCCCAAAGAAGTTGTGGCTGCCTTGTTCCTGGAAGTTTTCAAGGCCGGGTAGTACGGGGGTTTGGTCTAGTGGAAGGTGTCCCTGCCCATGGAAGTTGGAACTAGATGGTTTTTAAGATCCCTTCCAACCCAAAACATTCTGTGATTCCATGGAATGCTGATACGGGCTTATTTGATATTAAGGTGACAAAAAGAACTACTTTGTGAGAGAAATTTTCTGCTTTGCAAAGTGATCTTAGCCATGGTGTCAGAAGACACCCCTTGTAGGTACAAGATATAGTAGGTATAGTAGCAAACTCACTGAAGCACTTCATGTGCTGAGTGTACCTCTCATTATGGTTTGTCCTCATGGATAACTTTACAGACACTACAGTGTGATTACAGTGAGAGAAGACCTTATGTAGACAGGCTTGAAAAAGAAAAATTTATTCATAGGCCCCAATAAATGTTTCCCAATCTGTCTTCATTCTTCTGCATGCTTCTGGGATGGTAGGGTAGCTGTTAGTGATGGAATCTGTTTGGGGCAGAAAACGAGATGTCTGGTAGGGGTAGAGCTACAGTGGAGGAGGAGTGGATAGAAAGGTACTAATGTGCTTTTGGGCTTTGGCTACAGGAAATGCTGCTAGCACTGGCTTTAACTGTGTTTTGAAACATCGCTTGCATGTTTGTGCTTCAAACCTAACCCTTATTTCTACAGCTCACCTTGAGCCAGCTGTTTCTGTTTGACTGATGGAATAGCAAACAATGCCAGCCTGCTCCAAAACAGCAGAAGACCAAAGTGGAAAGGCATTTTGCCAGTTTGACCTTTCAGCCAGGGGAGTCCTTGTGATGGCTCAAAGGAGGGGACACAGGGGAATGGGCTGTTTGGGGCTGTGGTGGGAAGCTGTGCCTTCTGTGGCATCACTGTGTAAATGTTCACTAGCAGAACGCAGGGCAATAATAATCCACCTGCTTGAAATCTTCTGATGGGTGAAATTTGATGGGGGAATTTGTCAGTGCAGGACACTTCAGTCATGTTGAGTATGTTGAACAACTGTAGAGAAACTGCCCAGATCCTGCAAGCTAACTCAATTCCTGGCCAGAATACTCCAGTTTGCACATTGTATTTAACTGGCCGCTCGTCTTGTGAAAGCCAGTAGTAAAAACCAGTTTATTATGGGTAACAATCATGACCTCTGCAGGATCGTTGGATTTTCACTCCTGGACTCAAATAGTAGCCATTAACAATATATTTCATTATATGGGGAAGGAAATTCTTTATAAGTGAACCATAACCTTGTAGTTATTGGATTTACCCTGTGCTCTATTTGGGATAAATTCAGTTCTCACTGTTGTAATGCATTGTTAAGACTTTTTGCCTGGCATAGTATTGCCAGCAGACTGGAAGGTTTGTCTTTTTTTGCAGTTGATTCCTCTGCATTTAATTTGTTCTGAAGCAGTCTCAACTGAGGGGCAGTACTTGCACTAAAATCCTAAGAGCAATACTTATTTAGAAAAACGGTGTTTCACAGAGTCACAGAATAGTTGTGACTAGGAGGCACCCTCATAGTAGAGATGTGGTTTTTTCGTAGGTTTAAACAGAATTTCCTGCTTTTCGGTTTGTTCCCATTGCCTATTGTCCTTTCACTGGGCTCTTCACCTCTGAGCCCATCTCTGCCTTCTTTAATCCTTTCCATCAGGTTACATTACTAAGATCCTCCTGAGCCTTCTCTGCTCAAGGCTGAACAATCCCAGCTCTCTCAACCTCCCCTCATGGCAGATGCTTCAATCCTTTAATCATCTTAGCTTGCTGGACTTGTTCCAGTGTGTCTCTCTGTAGGGGGAGCCCAGCAGTGCCCCAGCCCTGCAGCAGTGCCCCCCCGGTGCTGAGCCAGGGGAGGGGTCCCCCCACCCTGGGGGCTGTTGGCCGCCTTTGTGACCAGGGCATGTTGCTGGCTCAGTTCAGCTGCTCCATCCAGATTCCCAGGTCCTTCTCTGCAAAGCTGTTTTCCAGTAGGTTGGCACCCAGCCTGTAGGGCATAGTTATTCCTCTCCAGGAGCAGGACTTTGCATTTTTCTTCACTGTACTTCATGAGATCTGCCATTTCTTCAGGCTTTTCCCATATTTTTTTCTCAGCAGGAGGCCCACATTTTCCCTAGTCTTCTTTTTACTGCTCAATTACTTGTAGAAGCGCTTCTTGTCCCTGACTGTTTTCAGCTGCAGGCAGGATTTGACCTTCCCAGGTCTGTCTTTGCACACTAGGGCAGTGTCTCTACATTCGTCCTTGCTCACCTGACCCCGCTCCCACTTCTTGTGTGCATTCTTTTTGTATTTAAGTATTGTCAAAAGCTCCTTGTTGATCTTTGTGGGTCTCCTGGTACCATTGCTTAATTTTCTGCACATTGGCTCTATGATTCTTGAGCATGGTGGAGGTCATTCTTCAAAATGAGCAAACTCTCCTGCACCAGTCTTATCCCAAGGCCCATATGCTGTGGGGTTTTCTGAAGCTGATCCCTGAATTCTGCTCTCGTGAAGCCCAGACTTATGATCCTGAAACTTTCGTTGTTTCCTTTGCCTTTATTGAGACTTAAGGCTTGGTTCCTGGCAACTTCCCTGGCTTTAATGTCAGCAACCTGCATTTATTGGAGTTGGCCAGGTCGGTGTTTTAATCTGAACTAGTGTTTGTATCGGATATTCCTATCTTGAGTGAACCAGACAGACCAGATCTGGGTACATGCTAAGTGTTCCTGCAGAAGGCTATACCTTCTTCTGGCATGTTCTTAACTTACATTTACTGGTCCATCTGTTCCTTGTGTATGTTGGTCTTATGTACCAGTGCTGGTACTGATGCCGTGAGTGTGCCACTCCAATTGCTGGTCACAGATTTACCTTAGAAAAAATTTCCATCTAATCTAGTTAGATGTCATTAAAATTACTCCCTTGCTAGACCTTTCCCATTGCCTTAATGGGGCTTAAATTTGCACAGTCTGGCCATACCCTGGATTGTTCTGAGGTTGTGGTGTAACCCAAAGCATTTCTTCCTGGTAAACCTGCCCTATCCTGCACGTATCCACAAAAGAAAAACTGCACAGCTAACCTAGAAATTATATAGGCTGTTTTGTTTGTTACAGCTCCAAAATCTCCTCAATACCCACGTGGTCATTTATAAGTTTCATGTACCATGGGTATGGCCAAGGTATGATGGGATTCTGCCAAGTGATCTCTCTGCTTTTCCAGGAGTGGTTTTCTCAGTGAAATTTATCCAATACCTTTCCTCAAGTTCTGCATCTTCTCCCAACACCCCATTATCTGCAAGCAGTGGCTCCAGTTACCTGTAAGCAGTGGCTGTACCAGATGATTTTAAAGGAGAGTGGATACACTGCTCTAAAATGCTGTACCTCAGACAGATCCTAGTTAGAATCAAGTATTCCTGGTTATCACAGATGGTGAAATGCTGGCAAAAATGCTTGCAAAGTGATTTGGGAAGGCTCTGCTTGCTGTCAGTCACTACTGCCAAATTAGCTTAATTAAAACCAGCTGTGGGAAAGTGCTCTGCTTCAACTGATAACTTTATTTCCTTCTCTGAAGTGTTGCGGGCCTGGGGCTGGTGATAACGAGCTGCTTGGATGCAGTGAGGATCTTAAGGTGGTTGCAGTTCTCTTCCATATGTGCAGTTTTGAAGTTGGCCCTAAATCCTGCTTTTGGATTGCATTTCTCCGTATGGAGTCCTTGGCCTTGAGATGCTGAGGTTTGTGTATCGCCTTGAATAGCATCTATTATGGTTAGTGTTGCCATTTCTTGATTTGGTTTGGGAGAATTGGTGGGCATGTTTGTTTTAGTATGGTTTAAAAGGAATGTCAAGGTTATTAAGCCTGAGAAGGACAGTCTTTTATTACGGTTTAAAAACCTCGTAAAACCAAAGAACCTCTTGCCCTACAACCAAACCCTGACTTTAAAACCTAACAGCTTAAGCCATTTAGAAACACAGTTTGCCTTTTCTGAGTGACCAGCAGGCCTTTGTGTTTTGTGAGCTGCTGTCTTAGGCTTCTGCAATATTCTTTATTTGTAGAATGCCCTACTCATTGCTGTCTCCCTTCACTTAATCCTTTCCTCTCTTTCCTTATCATCTGCTCAATTGTGCAGGCAATTTCATAGTCAAGCTTAGGGCCAAAAAGTTGCCAACGCTGATGACTTGTCACAAACCAAGAAAAGGCCTTTTTCCGTTTCTGAATTGATCCCAGACCTGCCAACATCAAGCTGTTGGGTTTTTTTGCCAGTCAAATGAAGTTGTGTTGGATGAGGCAGCTATTTTAGAATAAAGTTAATAAAATGACTGTTGCCTTTTATAAGCAGTTCTGCTAGTGGAGTAATCCAGAATTGGTGAAACTCTAAAATTTGTGAATCCCAGTGAGTCTGTGAAATCCTGGCTGGAAGCATATTTCAGCAGGTGGCTGGAAATGCTAATAAGGAATTGAGTCTGTTGTGGAGCGCTGTGGAAGTTTTGTCTTTCTGAGATTACAGTGGATTTTCTTTGTGGAAATTGACTTAGAAAGGGAGTTGTTCTTGGCATCTCTCAATTTCTGAAGTTTCAGCTTTTGTTGAAGTAGAGTTGGCAGTTTCACAGGATCTTAAACAAAAAAAAAATGGATGCTTCAGTGATGCTGCTACTGCTGGATGCTCGATTACTGTTCTTGAGCAAGCTTATCCCTTGCCTTGATATTTTCATTAAAGTAGTCCACTGATGTGGATTGGTTTTCCTTTCTGGTTTTGGGGCGGGTTTTCTTGTTTAGTTTTGTTTTCCAGAGGCATTTTGATTGCTTGTTGCAAAGATGCAAGAGTCTTCGTGGCTTTCCCAAATAGGGTCACCCCGTATACTTGGATGCCATGTAGTTCTCTGCCATTCTCTGGTAATTTACTGCCTATTCCAGTTTAGCACACAAGCTTTGTGTCACTGTAAGCTTCAGTCTGACTGAGGAGGATCTTTTTGATACAATTTATCCATGGACAGTAAAAGTTCTTGTAGCTGGAGGTGAGACTGGCATCTTTTTTTTTGTCATTTTCCCACTTAGAGGAGTGGCAGCTTGATTGTACTTTTAGTTGCTGCTGACTTGGAAACTACACTATGAGTTATTTTTTTAAAAAAGGCTTGCTTGCTTTGTGAAACACTTCAGGGAAGTGCTCAGCAGTTTAATTCCATTGATTGTAGACTGGAACCAATGTTTCTTCTTATTTAACCTTCTGGGTGCCTTGGAATTATTTTAATGCTTTTTTTTTGGTCTGTTGGTTTTTTTTTTTCCTCACTGGCTTGTTTCTCTGCCAAGTGCTAATTTAAAGGGATTCATTGTATTTTTCTATGTGGTGTGATAGGAGGAACACTTTTCCTTTAGATTGTGTCCAGCTGTATTTGTCCAAGGGCTGGGTGGTGTGCGTGGTGATCAACTTCCACTCCTGCAGCTGCTGTTTCAATAAGTTTTTCATTGTCCTGCAATTTCTGCACGTGGAAATGAGGCACTACTGACAGTATTTAGTCCATCCCTGGGTTATTTTCCTTATGTTTTGATGAAACTTTTTTTTTAAATTCAAATCAAACACTTCTGTAAAAGAAAATAATAGAAAATGAGAATATATGCACTGTTCAGTTACTGTGGTTTTTGTTTTGGGGCTTTTTTTAGTTTGTTTTTTTCCTCTGAGTATGGGTGCTTTCACAGTCAGATACTCTGGGAACATCTTTAGCAAATAAAGCAAATCTTTATTTCAGATTTGCTTGTGTCAGTGTTTAGGACATGAAGGCTTTTGTGTAGACATAATGCCCTTTGTAGACCAGTTAGGGTGTCAGTAAGGTAATGACAAGCTGCTCCTCAAGCCAGTCAGCTTGGGAAGAACTTAGGCTCCATATCTCTCTGTGTATGTCCACTGCCTGTAAAATCACATACTGTGCAGGACCTCTCAAATCAAAATTTTAGTTTGGAAGTTTTAGCATGTCTTGGAAACTTACTAAAGTTTTAGGATTTGATGGGCCAGAAACCTCTTCAAATTTTGGAATCAGTTGTGGCTATGCTGCTAAAAGTTAAACAAATTCCCACGAACATCCCCCTGGCCCCAAACGGCAAAACACGTGAGTGAAAAATGGATCTGGCAGACTTTCTGTTCAGCATCACCTCTCATGTTAATAAATGATCTAGGTCCTTGTAACGCAAAAGAAATTCAAGCGTGGTCATTTTCTAGACAAGATGCCTCTAAAACACTTGTATTCAGGAGATGTTTTATGCTCATACCTCGTACCTTACTCCTTCCTGTGATTTGTTTGTGCTCCAGGCAGAGCCAGGAGAGATGACAAATCTCACTGTAAAGTTCTACATATGACTTTGTTGGCAGTTATTGTGGTAGTTGGGCCAGATGTTGTGTGCTTTAAGGTTTTGGGAAGCTTTTGACCACTGGTTAAATATCTTAAGTTGTAGATCATTTTCAAACAAACTCAAGAATGAGAATTTCCTGGTTGAAGTATTTGTATTTCTGCTTTTGAGAAAGGAGGGGTTCCTGAGAGCTAGCTTGGAAAAGGAAAAGGTTTTTCCGTGTGAGGGAAAGGAAGGAAAAAATAGTTGAGTGGCTCCAGTGGGCATAAAACCAAGACCAGGCTATTAAAATAGTTGTTGTCCTGATTGTCATTAATTGCATGTAGATGTCTTCATTTATGTAAAATAGAAAATAATGTGCATCTGCCTTCCAGAGTTCTCTGACAATTGTGTGAGTATATGTAAACTGTGTTTTGTTAAGGTAAGAGCCCATGTCCATATTTAGAAAAAGTGCTACAAGAGTAAAGGAATTTATTTCTAATTATAAATGCTTTGTGTTTTATAGTATCTAAGCTAACAATATATACTTTCTTTGCAATATGAAAATATGGAATTAATTTTCTCTGTGCTGTGTAACTCCCCAGCTGCCAGTACCCATTTTCTTTCTTGCCACATAGATTGTTATCTTCAAAGAGAGAAATTGTACTGTTTTGTAATTCATTGCATGTTCCTCTATGGAATTTGGGAGTATGACTGACTTTGTGCTACAGTAATAATTGAAACCAAAATATGAGGCTTGGCTTAGGAGATAATGAGCTCCTTAAAATATTGAGAGTCTGTTTGGGATCAGTTAAAGGATTTCTCATTGTCAAGAAAAGAACCTCTTGGATACCAGCTTCATTGGTAGAGTTCAGCCTGGGTGTTTTTGTGACTTTATGGTAGCTCTGTACCTTCTCTACAGTTGTGTTCCTCAAAGCTAAGAATATTTTCATTGAATGCCTGCAGTACCTTGATCTCCCCTTCTCCTTTGTCTCTGGGAACGGTCTGTCTCTTTTCTGGAGGGAGAAAGGTAAGAAGCCGATGTTGTTGGCCTTGCCCTGGAATAGGGAGCTGTGGGGGACACGGAGGAGCTGCACATCCAGGATGCTCAGAGTGGAGCACTGTGTTGGTCATGGCTCTGCAAAGTTATGTAGTAGATCCAAATAAATACTGATCTTATGAGCAAAACATACCAGCCCTTCCTCCCACCAAACAGTTATTTGGGCGCTGCTGAAGACAATAGCAATGAAATATCCTTCTGAAGCATTTGCCAGCTGGAGCAGGACACCACATCTTTTCATTCCATTCATTCATTGCAGAATAAAGAAAATTGGCATGCTCAGACCATTTTAAAAATACATCTGTTCAGAACATGAGTGTTGTTTCTTGTTCAGTTCATTTACCACTTCATAACAAACGTCCTGATGAAAAAGGAGCAATGCACAAAACAGCAAGTGTAAAAAGGTTGGTTAGGTTCCATGAAATTCATAAAAATTGCCTTAAGAAATATTACTGCATCTCTAAAGTGCAGTATCTCTAAGAGAGCTGTATTTTCAATTAAATGACAGGAAATTGAGAGGTGATAGAGAATGACTTTTCTGTTTACAATGTAACCACTAGACCTTGATGCCACATTAAATTCTCCAGACAAGTGATAATACTTTGCTATATCCATTCTTGGTTCTCAAGCCTTTTATCCAAGGGTCTTTGGAAAAAATCAGATTGTTTATTTTTACAGATGAGAAACAATTTAATCAGAGGACTTGTTCAGGGCTGCCTGGTTTATAGCAAAATTACCCCTGCTGGCTGTCATTTAGTTTGCAGAGACTCACTCTGAGCCAGCTGTGCCTGCCCTCCCTGCAGCAGAGCTTGTGCTGAGCCTCAGGGTTCCGTGTCAAGTTTCCCGGTGTGGAAGCTGGCTGGCTCCAGGCTGAAGCACAAAAGGGACCTGATGTCTGGGCAGAATGGATGGCCAAGGAATTTGGATTCAGCTTGGCTGTGAAGTCAGCTGTCAATAAAATGGGTGTTTTGGGTCAGCCACAGAAATGGAGAGAGAGCCTCTGGGCCTTCTGTAGTACTGAGTGCTTTAATAAATGGGGATGGTATTTAAAGAGATACTGGCTAGAGCAACAATGCAAAAGCTTTTTCATTTGTACAGTGCATAAGTGAATTACTGTTTAGTTAAGAATGAAGTATTTCCATTCTTATGGTATCTCCCAATGATGTGTGTTCTCAAATGAGGGTGAATCTTCCCTCACAGGTATGTTATGTGAAACAAGCATCCTCCTATTCCCACATCTCCGTATCAAAATAAGTATAACCAGGTGACACACAGGACAGGCATTCAAATTTAGTGCAGCCTCGTTTTAAGACTATTTATTAAATCCAGAGTTTATTGGAAATGTTCTTTACAATCAGATGTTTCCTGTTGCTGAAGATGTGTCCTGTTGCTGAGTGACTTTTCCCTTCCCATAAAGGGACTAAGTTTTGAACTTTGAACCTGGGTCTCCTATCAGCTGCAGGCAGCACTGGACTGAACCTCTTCATGTGTTTTGCTTGTCAAAACTTGCAGTCCCTTTATTTGCTGCTATTAGCTCTCACATCTGTGATTAGGAAGTGTGCCTGTGCTCTGTATGTGTCATCTTTGTATGTAATTTCTCATCTTAGATATTGAAAATGTTAGAATTACGCTGCTCAAACAATCCACTTGAGATCATAACTCCTTGTAGTGTGTCTAAACAGGGGAGCACTACTGATTGTTTTTGACAGAGTAAATCTGTAGGAGCTGAGATTACCAGTAAGAGTGGTATTATATGTGTTTCCTTTGACCTTCACTGATGCTATGTCAAGTGGAGCTTAGGCAATGTCTTAATTAGTGCCTTGAGTTTTAAATGATGAATATGAGTAACTTGGAACATCCTTGAACTGTGGTACAAAAGATGTTATTGTAGTGACTTAACACAGAGCCATCTCACTGTGCTCAGAAAAAGGTGTCAAGTAGGAAAGGCCTTGGCACTATAGAAGAAAAAGCTTAGTAAAGCAAAACAGACCAAGCTGGGGGAACGGGGACCCCAACATTAATGCAAAAGTAGGATACTTAATAAGTTATGGCATAAGGATGGCATTTATCATTAAACTGAGTCAATTACTTAGCCCTTCCCTAAATCCATCGTCAGCACATAAAACCATGTGTTGGGAAGTGAAGGTTGCCCTGTCAAGTGATTTTTAAGTGCAGGCAGTTGTCTTTTACTGAGCCTGAGGAAGGATATTCATGCTTTAGATATCTAAGCAAGATCTCTGGAAGACAACTGAAATGATTCAGTTCCCTTCAATTCTTTAGATATAAGAATTATCCAGTATATTGCATAGTAATGATAAGAGCGGGTCTTACTCAAAATATTTTTTCTTTGGGGCAGGAGATCTTCTTGCCAAATGAATCCTGACAGTAACATGTTTTTTGAGAGTGCACTGCTTTTGTGAGCTTCATTTCCTGACTAGGTGAAACATAAGAATAGTTTTTGTTGTCATTGATCTCTTTGTCAGCAAGTTATGAAGAGTTTCATGCATTAAGTGTTCGTTCTCTGGTATGTCATGTTCCAGAATATTGATCTCAAATAGAAAATCAATTTGATGGCTCTTGGAATGTTTGATCCTATACTTTTCAGTACTCAGCAGAAAAAAGGAGACAGATGATTGACAGACCCTTATGGATGTTCTTCTAATTCTGCAATAAAAATGAAGCACCTCATTTTTTTCTTTTCATTCTGACTCTGAATCAAAATTTTATTAGTTAATATTACTGCAGTTGCCATCTCCAGTCCAGCTGATGGGGCTCTGCAGGATATCTGGTCTCTGATGAAGCTTTGGATGTATAAATTACATTAAATGTTATTAAATACAGGTTGCAGTTCTGTAGGAATCCATCGGAGTATCTGGAGAGCAGGGGTATGGAATGAGAGGCATTGATTATGCATACAAGAAAGCAATGCAGACCTCAGAGCTTGAGTGTCTGAATGAGGATGTGCCAAATCACAGCCTTATGTTGTGATGTATTCTCATATTCCCTGTTTGGCTTGGTCTGTGGAGTGTATTGCTGTAATGGTATGTGGTATTGAGGCTGTGTTAAGCCTTTATTATTAAACTCTTATAACTCCAGTGGGACTGACGGTTTGTGGTTTCTCAGGACTGCTTCCAAAGCAGCATGCAATCATGTTGTTTTTCTTGGGGAAGTTACTTTATTGCTGAAGTCTGGTTTTGCATTTTTTTTTTCTTAAAAAAAAAAAAAAAAC
>VXAZ01010408.1:1193838-1326169 GCA_013399875.1 Gymnorhina tibicen | reverse complement strand
CCCCCCCCCCCCCCCAAAAAAAAAACCAACAGGTGAGAGGAATTATTGGTTCAGCTTCTTTGGTTTCTAATAGGTTAAGACAAATATCTACAAATCCTTGCAGGGAGAAGCTGTAAAAAGCAATAAAAAGTTAGTGGCTTCTCAGAGGGACTTACTATAAAAATCTTAACTGAAGTTTTGAAACAGCACTTAGGTAAACATAGAGTTTATATACAGTTGTTGTTTGAATGTGGATTGTATTTCTCATAATGTTCTCATTATGTGTTGCCACTGCTTGTTTTTTGGTGTGTATATTGCATTTTCTTCAATTATGAAATCAAAGTAATTGTATTTTGTATTGGAAATGAGTCCATGTATTTGCTCCTACATGATTTTAAGAACGTGACACAATTGGGCTTTTAAGAGCTGTTTCCATACATCTCTTCAGAGCAGTACACATGTTAAATGTTTATCCAGTGGTGTGCATGGAGTTTGAAACTTCAGATGTTTTTCAGTGTGGCTTTGTTTGTCTCCTACAAATCTGCAGTTTGTTGTTCAGGATCATCACTCCTTTGTGAAGATCCAAATCTTTGTTTATTTTTCTTTTCAGAAACTAGGGTACTGGAAAAGATACAGCAATCTGTTATGAGTAGCAGTTTAATACTTGTCTGGTGTCCAGAAATGCCCAGAGCTAAGGTGTACAATATATGCAGCAAGATGGGTAATTTAATCTCCCCTGTCTTGGGGACAGGGGAGTGTGGTGCCCCGTTATCCAGGCCCTGAGAAAGGTAAGGGGTCAGCAACACTTGATATGCTTGCCTTGAAGTACAATCAGTCCACATACCTGGATGGCTTAGCTGGACAGTGGTGTAAGTGCAGCAATAAATGTGGTCACCTCAGATTTGCAGGTGGGATTTTTTGAGGTTTGGTTTTTGTGGGGTTTTTTCACTACAGAACAGAACTGTGCAAATCCAGTTGTGTTCTTTCAAAGGTACATTCATCTCTGGGTCCTGTATGAAGCATTGTTGAAACGGAGTTTGAATTTGGTCCCAGAGCAGCATTGAGGGTCTCTGGAGAGTCTGTCTTTGAGCTCCTGGTTCCTGAATGAAATGGGATCCTTCTGTTGGTTTCACAGCAGTGGAACAGGGTCTCATACAACATTCGTCTACACTCCAACGGGGCTGTGATGGACTGCATTCAGGTAGCCCGGCACAGCACTGTTTTGTGGGGGATGATGGAGCAGATTCATGTGTTGGTCCAATTTGTGATGCTCTAACTGGATGGTGGGAGTGAGGGGAAAGTGACCCAGAGCATAGGTCCCAATGCAACTTTAGGTTAAAGTTGACACCAAGTGACCCAAAACAACTTTGCAGTCTGGCTGGTGAGGTCTCAGCCATCATTATTCCTGGCACTGAGTGCCTTCTAAATTGAGTGAGTGCTTGTGCTGTTTGCTTCTTCTGATGGATTGGATAAGATCCAGAATTACATTTGGATTTTGCTATATCTTGTTGTTTTGGGTTTTTTTTCCTTTCTTTTTTAAGCTGCTAGAGCCACTGAAAAAAGATTGTAGTTAACATGAAAACAGATGTAAAAGACTGGCACTGTGGTGTGTGCAGCCTTAAGCTGTACATATTGGCAAGTTACTGTGTGTCAGATTTCATGATTTGGGCATAAAGGCTGCCCTTCAGTTAAGGCAGGAGGAGAAACATTTAAGCTTCTTTATGGAAGTAGGTGTCTGAAAGGTTGGGGACTGCTCATTCAGGCGTGAACAATTCCTGGCACCTAAAGCAAGGGTGCATGTAAGTGGGTTTCTTTTACATTGTGTCTTAATTAGTTTTGAAAGATAAAGCTTTGAAGGTTGACTTAGAAAGGTAGAGCAGACTCCAGGACTTGGGAAAAGGCACTGGGCACAGACTGAGCTGCCACTTTATCTCAGCAAAAAAGACCCCTAGGAAGTCAGGAGGGTTTTGAACTGAGCCATGACTGGAAGATACTTGAAACTAGAAGCAAAGGAACTTTTCTTCTTATATTTGTGGAAGCAGAACTCAGTGTATTTGCAAATAAATCTGGCTTGCTTCAAAAAATGCTTATCTCCATCAACTTCTGACAGAAATAACCTGTAGCTCTGAATTTGGTTGGATGCGAGTAGCTGTTTGGGTAGAAGAAAGGTGACACATTATTATCTTCTCAGCTTTCTTCAGGTTTATAGTTTCTTCACTTTTGAAGTGCTAACACCAGAAATAAACGCAGTGTTTTAACAAAGATCCATGTTTTGTGAAATTACTTATGGAGGTCAAGGGGGAGCTGACTATAATACAGGTCATTCACAATGAATTTGATGTTGAAATGAATAGTAGCATGAAGGACTGGATTGGAAAAGGGACCTTGTACTCTGCTTGTAAATTGTTTTTTTATATGAGGAAGATAACGTTCTCAGTTAAGAGAATGAAACATTATACTATTTTTGTGGGTTGTGATAATGTTATTAATTTGGTGCTTGCAGTGCTTTTCAGCCATTCTTAGATAAGTCCTAATATTTCATGTGCAGTGTTTGAACACAAAATGTATTTCAGGAAAATTAACAGCATTTAAATGTGACATTAACTACAAAGCAGTGCTTTATGTTGATAAAAATCTCAACAGTTTTTTAAAAGTAGAACCCCACAGAGAGATACTTTGGAATTGATGGCAAATGAAGTTAATGCACTTAAAATGAATTAAACTCCTTGCTATTTAGAATAATACAATGATGTCTGAATTTTATTCCCAAAAGAGGAAATACAGTTGTTAAGTCCAGATGGATTTTTATTTTTGTTGGAGTAAGTTTTGATGCTAGTAATATCTTCTTTTTAATTTTTTTAGTGTTACTACCATAATGCTGGATCTGAGACAGCCCAGACCTTCTTTTTTAAAATTCTTCTAAACCCAGTCAAATTAACAGTCTTTTATTAAAACAACAGTGTTTATTTTGAAAATTAGCACTTTCTTATTGCATTTTTAAGAGCTGGAAAATAAGCATGAGGATAATGTAAGGTATAGAGAAGCCAAGGGCTCAGTCCTGTGTCAAGTTATTTTCAGCTCTAACATGGTAACTGCCAGTGCCTGTGATTGTAACCTGCCCAAATTTCAAGTGATGCAGCGGGAGCTTAAACTCTTTTCAGGAGGCTGAGTCTTCTTGTGCTTGGGCTTTTTGCCTTGCGCTGAGAGCTTGCACCTTGGCAGCCTTTGTGGTGCTGCAAAGGGTGTGCGATGAGTTGATCACATCTGAAATCTAAGTTACAAAGAGAAATGTCAGAGGATTCAGTCTATTCATTTAGGTGAAGATGAAAGGCAGTTCAGCTATTGCTGTGTCAGCTTAAAGCTTCTCAGGCCATAAAATTATTAATCCTTTTGTGGTGGTTTGTTCTTTTCTGTGTTTTGCCCATTGGCAATTTGTCCTTAAGTTCTGGGCCCAATTCTGCACCACTGGTAGGGGAATAGAATTTGGTAGGCTTCCTCCTTCACTTGGGATTGCCATGAAAATAGGTGGCAAATTAGGAGGCTTATTACCAAAATAAATGCTGGTTTGTCTCAAATAAGCATAAAGCTGGGGGGAAACCCCATTACTGAGCATGATACCATATTGCAACTCCACTTGGAACGGAAGATCAAATTATTACTGGTAATTTTGCAACATATTCTAGGCTGGAAGAGTGGTATATGAGGAGAATGAATGACTAATACAGGGGTCTGAATCATGGGGTGAGCTGAGTGCAAGCAGGCAGTAAGGGTTTCTACATGGCCAAGTGTCCAGTTGCATGTATAAAACCCAGGATCTTTAAACCACAGTTGAAGCAAAGGGTGCCCCATCATATGAAACAGTGACTAAAAGTGTTGGGCTTTAACTGGTGAGCAAGAGTTGTCACTGCAGTCATGGATAAAAGCATTGTTGTGATCCCCAGATGGATAAATAAAAGGGTATCAAATAGAGAGGTTGTATTTTCTTGATGCTTGGCACATGTGCTGCATGTAGTGCAAAGGTGAAAGGATGTTGATGAATTGAAATGCATTGAGTTGGGAAGCCACTACTGTGAGTAAAGATGTGGGAAACATGGTGAGAAGTGCAAGGAGCACGAAGTGCTTGGCTCAGCAAACAGTGTCAGGGAAGACCTTATCATAAGAGGTGAGGCCCCTAAGTGGGGACAAAATACTGGTAACACATTTGATAAGAAAAAACTCTCTAGTCCAGCAAAGCATGCTATGATTCAGTTGACCAAGCTTATTAGACATAAAATGAAATTCTTTTCAATGAATTGTATCT
The DNA here is from genome assembly GCA_013399875.1 of Gymnorhina tibicen. Taxonomy (NCBI): domain Eukaryota; kingdom Metazoa; phylum Chordata; class Aves; order Passeriformes; family Artamidae; genus Gymnorhina; species Gymnorhina tibicen. Next base: position 1,321,890 of record VXAZ01010408.1, on the reverse strand, counting down.
ACTTCATTGGTTAACAGCACTGTGATTTATTGCATACTCCATTGTTTTGCATTTGCTAGATGCCTGTTGTTTTGCCTGGTTGGTGAAGAAGTTGTTCTGCTTCCTGGCAGAAGGGACCCCAAGGAATTGCTTAAGTAAAATAACAAAAAAATGTTACAGCAAGAAATGGTGCTGAAAAAAAAGGGGAAAATGAACTTGTACTCTTGTGTTACAGATTCAGTGGTTCTTTCCTTTGACTCCGTTGGACATACAATAGGCTCAGGTACAACATTGCCTTCTTCTCTATCTCCCACCTCATGACAAGGCTTCTACTTAATTGGACATGGTAGCCATGTTGGGAGGCAGGACACTGAGTCAGACTTCTTTGGGAATCAACCATCTAACCAAAGGGTAAATAGGTCCTTTCCTAAGTGCAGTGGGAGTATTTAAGAGCCTTAGTGCGACACGAGGATTAACCTGCGGGACTCTTCCCTTACCCAGTGAGGAAATGACCTGGACACGTGTTGATGATGCAGTTTGTGCTTCTCTTCTCATGTGAAAGGCATTAAGATGATGTCACCCACCAGCTGAAGAAAAACTTTCATGCTACTAGGATAGTTTCCCAGCTAAACAAACAGTTGAGTTATTTGGGGAAAGACATTAGGAATGCTTCCAGGAAGGAGAAGGCAAAAGAGTCGTAACTAAACCAATAGGGCTGGAAACCTTTTTTTTTTTGGATGGAGATTGACCAGCATTACCGAACCCCAGGGCAAATCCTTCCCAATCTAATTTCCTTTGGAACCTAAGCATGACCTACAATTAAACTGAACCAGAAATCAAAAATTCTTTTGTGTTGGGGGCACTTCACTAGATCAGTAACTCTCCATTTGGCTGTGTGTAACGTGCAAGCTGCAGCCAAGGCACACCATAGTGAGCATGATACTTGATGAAATTCAGTTTACAGGGTGTGTATAATGGTATATGAAGTGCAAGGGAAAGGCTAAGAATTGCTCTTATAACTTTAAACCCCTCAGCACTTAAAAGATGGGGATATTTATTGTCTTTCACAAAAGATAAAATCTTCACTTTTTTATTTTATCTTGCTTGCCAGGCTTTCCTCTTAGGTTGATAGGGGGAACATGCTGCCTTCCAACATAGCACCTGTCTTCTGCCTGCACAGTTTGAAAGAGAGCCTGCTGCCTGACACTAACATCAAAGCTTGGACGCATTGCTGATTTACTAACCCCTGAGCTAGTGGTAGTAACTTACTTTGTTTAAAACACCTCAAACTTCTTCTACTCTCCCTGTATCTCCTCTAAAACTTATATCTGGAAAGAGATCTATTCTTAGTGCATGATCTGATGTGGGAGTATCTCTAGAGTGCCAAATGGATATGTTGTTGTTTGTATGGGGGGAAGAAACCCTCTATTAATTCTTTGTTACTAATTAATATGTCATAACTGAAGTGTGTTGTTGCCTGCCTCCTGTGCTGGGTGGTGGTCTCTTTAGTGTGTTGAAGTAGGGGGGAAGTTGCATAGGTTTGAGATACCCTTCCCTGAATTTTAATCAAAGATTTTGTATCCATGGAGTTAACCATAAATGTTACTACCAATAGGGAAGTAAACTCAGTGATGAAAAACAGTTCAACTGCTCTGTGTCTTTTGGAGTTCTGTTAATACAGAGGGTGGCAGACAGGCTTGTGTGAGCCATTGGACTGCCTGAGTCTGTTTTAAAAGCACTGGTCTTTGTTCTCCTTGCATTTTACAACTCAAGCTGGGGTTGGTTAGGACTTGTGACAGTAAGACTTGATCTTTTGTAAACCCTTTCACTGCAACAAGACTGAATTTCTTCATTGAAGAAATGTGAAGATAATGCTTTTATTTGAGAAGGGAGGCTCAGAAATGTCCAAGAAAGCTGTATGTTTATTGCTCCTATGTTTAGTACTTTGCACTTATTGTGCCTGCAAACTTCACCTTGCTCTGAACTGGTATGTGTAATAAGATGTCAAGATGTGTGATGTCTGTCCAACTGAGGGATAGCTTTCCTTGTTGAACAGGAAGGAGAGAGAGAAAAACTGTGGCTATTGTGCTTCCGCTGTCCATCCCATCTCACCTTGCTGCAGACCCAGGAAAAGAGAGAGCCCAGAAAGAACCCACAGAAACCATGGCAGCTCCAGGCCCAGCCACTCCCAGTAGGTGATGTTTCAGCTAAAGTTATATGCTTTGAAACATAAAATTACATATACCTTTTTCTTTGTTAGTCAAAACCAGCTGAGAATAATAGTCTCCCTGCTAAGATTTCATGCTGCTTAAAACTGGTACTTGTATTTGCATATTAAACAGCTTAGAAGTGCTCTTTGGTACTTGTTAATCACGCCATGTGAAGGACAATGTCTTGTTGCAGCTTCTGTATCTTACTTGAATTAACTGTTTGTCCTTATCTTGGCTCTCCCCTTAACTTTGTCCCACATGCAAGTCTCAGTTTTCAGAGATGCTGGAAATCTGTCCTTATGCAACTCAGATTAATGACACTGTCTAGGTTTTTCTGGATAAACTTTCTGAACTGAGTGTTCAGAAGTTCATCTGGCTATGGAGCTTTAATGTAATGCTTCATAGGAGATTATTGGGTAGACAACATGCAAGCCAAATGTGCTTTGAGTGAGGCTGAACCGTGAGGTTCATGCTGTGGTCCAGCCTTCACAAGTCCAGATGTTTTTGTAATTCTCTTCATGGCTGTCCGTTCCCATGAAAGATAAAGCTTGAGCAGCTGAGATAAGTGTTTGATGTGATGTCTAGGCCAGTGTTTCAGCTGAAACCATTTCAGAAAGAAGGGTGCCATGCTCTGAACTTGGGGAAACAATCAGGACACAGAGTGTTTGAGGAGACCTAGATTTCATTCACTTGCCATAGACAGCTAGTACTCCTTTTATTTTTTTCTTTCCTCTCTAGTTGCTTTGTTTTACTTTGTTGCTACCAAATCAAACATTGGACCTTGAAAGTCAGATTTATACCCCTGCTATTTTTGCTCAAGACTTTTTCCTACCTCCTGTGTCTGACAGCAAGCTAAATTTTTCTTCTCTAAGCCTTGGGTAGGAGTGCACTGAATGCACAACTTTCCCAGATGCTACCGTGCTTGCTGAAAATCCTGAATACCTTTGGGCTGTAGGCTTATGCTCTTGTTAGACATGTTTGATTGCAGTACTGACCACTGATTCATAGCAGATGTTCTCACTGCAGGTTTAAAAGGTGCTAGTTCCAGCATTACAAGCAACAAAGTGTTATCTAGGTCTTGCTCAAATTGTTTGCATGTATTAACTCTTCTGGATTTCCAAACTTTGGTTTAGAGTAGCGTATCTGCTGCAGTTCATGTGGTTATGAAAGCCCACATGTAAGACCATGGTTCCAAATGCTGAGTTCATACTGATAGAGGAGTAATCATCTGAGAATTTAAATCTGTGCTTATTTAGAAGTTTGCTATTAGTGATTCATTAAGTCAAAGTCCATAACCATTTTGGGAGGAGCTGTGAGAACTATGAAGGAAACTTTCTCTGTTTCGTTCAGCTGCTGGATGCTCAGATAACCATTTTGTGAAGGATGAGAATAACCTTGTGTGTCCTACTGAATATAACTCCAGAGTGAATTTGGTGACTACTTGCCTACGTTTTGGATGGAGAGTGGTATGGATGGAGGCCAGGAATAGAAATGCAACTGAATGAGGTATCAAATGGGTAGAATAGTGATAGATTCCTAGCATAAGAGAAAAATATTGTGACTTGCAGAAGATTTTTTGATGTTTATTTGGTTTCTTAATGATACTCTGATAGGACATGTGGCTACAGTTGCTAACTCCCATATTTCCTGGATTTCCAAGTCAGTGGTAATTAACTGTAGATGTTCTTATTTTGAGAAAAGCAACTTCATTTTATGTTTGGAGCTGATGTGGTTCTAGTGTATTGGGTTTTTTCACCCAAATTGCATTTCTGTCTTAGCACTACGTGGTAATGATGGGAAAGGAGAGATGAACTTACTGTGCTGTATATTTCTGCATTCCTGTAAGGCAGGAGAAAAAAAAAGGGAAATATATTTTTTTCTCTGCTGGTTTTAGTGGCTTTATTCTGCAAAAATGCTTTTCCTTTCTCATTTTTGATTAGTGAAGTTCTACTTCATTCTTTATTTTTCTGAGTGTAGACTGTGGGAGCTGCTTGAATCTTTGCCAGTGACTGTCATGAAGCAGTTTCATAGTCCTTATGTGACTTTGCCAGCATATCATCATCTGTCTTCTTATTAATGCTCTATTCCTCCAGTTGAAAATACAGCTGTGAATGAGTTGAGGTGCAAATGTCAAGAAGTGGCTTAATGAATACCTCAAATTAAAAGTATTTCAATGTGATTTTTCTCTCTCATGTGACATCTCTCTGCATCAAATCAGCACATCTTGTAAGTCACTAAAAGCCAATATAGATTACTGTTTTGTTACTATTGTTCTTGACTTTTATTAGGAAATCCAATTTATAGAATAAAGAGTATGTTGGGAGACTCAGTAGGGCAGCATTAACTCCATTTGCCAAGTAGACTCGTGACAGTAAATGAAACAACTGTTTAGCAAAGGCTGTAGTCTGCCTTGAAACAGATTGCTTCCTGGGAATAGCAAAAGGGCATATGCAAATCATAGGAGGAAAATTTTTCATCTTTCTATCGGAGTCTTTCCTAAATTCAACTGAAAGCAGTCAGTTGCTTTTCTACCATTGGAGGCTGCTATAGTTTTATTAGGATGTGTAGATGTAGATTGGTGAGGTAAGCTTCTGGTGCTGGGCTGCAAGGGCTGAGCACTTAGCTTTACGGGTTTCACTTCTGCTTCTCTGTGTATTGTTACAGAGCAGGGAAAGGCACCGGGGACTGGGCTTTGTCTTACCAGTTTGCTTGGTGTTTTCCTTGGTGTCACTTGGCAACCTGGAGAAAAAGGTTGGTAAATGTGTATGCAGAAGCATAAGTGGGGGTGAGGAGGAAACTGAAACATAGGCCTGCATGCAGTCCATGCAGGACTGTGCTGAGAAGCTTGGGTGGCCTAAGCTCTACCACTTCTGAACCTGCCTTTGCAGTCTTTTTTTATTCCCTGGTTATTTAAATAGAAGATAATGCTTTCATCAGTAAATTCCATCACTGAAGAGGTTAAAGTGAAAATCCTAAGGAAAGGATGCAACATTAAGTCTTTGTTTATCTAGTACTTTGATTGTTGCTCAGTAATCCTGACTGGTATTTTTTTAACCCTGGAATAAAAGCTTTCTTTTGTCCTTTTCAGTTGATCCATTTAACATCACTTTTTTTCATTAATTCTTTCTTGTCTCTCGAGTTCTAGCAGAATTACTTTACATCTGCTGAACTTTTATAACTGTCCAAATGTGTTTTCTTAGTCCAAGGTGAATGTGATGCGTTTGGCCTTTTTCACTGCAGAGTAAGTCATTTTACCTGTGGCCTTTGCCACAGATACAGAACTTGCATGGGAATAGTGACCAAGGCTTGGCTCAACTGGAGCCTCAGTTCTGCAGAGACCAAACTGCACTGGACAGGATAAAATGTATCAGGGTGGTCTGAGCATTCCTGATAGGACTTCTGTTCTTGAGAATCATACTGATTTCTTTGACAAACACAAACATTTTGAATAAAATAGCAAAATTGAATCTTCTGCCTTCCCTCCTGTACATGCAAATAGCAGTTAAACACGAAACTACAACTGCATATAGCCCGTCTTTAAAAAAAAAGTTGAATTTTCTATTTCTGCAGGCAAAGTTATTTGTACTGTGCTTCTAAGTAGCTGGCTGCTAAAAAGGTTAGTACTCAAGTCATCAGTGAAATTTGTTATGGGTAGTTTGAAAGGATAAAACCACTACGCCAAGTTAATTCCTGGATTGTTGATTTCAGATTAGAAGCATAAGGGGAAAATTCTGCCCATTTTGCTTCTATATAGCTATATTGGCTGCAGATGCATAAGGCAACTTGAATACTTGCTAGATGCTGTACACTGGGCTTTATGGCTTCCTGGGTGGTCTGCAGAGTTTACAGACATGAGACAATGCATCTCTCACTTGCAGCCTGGTAGCTGGATTTCTGTTGGATTCTTCGGAGAAATTTCCATGCTAATGCCAACATTGAATTTGGCACGGGATTTGCATAATTTATAGAAATTGCTATGCTTGGCTCTATTTCTGTTCATGTAATCCCAATTACATGCTTTATTATGAAATTGTTGTCAGTTCTCAGATGCTTATTCAGTTCAGATCTTCTTGGAAGTGTAGAAATGCGTTTTGTTTTTGACCTAAGATGACCTCTTGTTCTTATGGGGCACGATGAAACTTCATTTCCCATGTTTGTTCATTTCTGTGCTTCTGTGCACTGCTGTACATTGTCAGCTGAGATCTGTAGCTCCTCAGCACAGATGAGTGTGATCTTTAGATTGCCTTGTGCCCTTTTAATACTGTTGCTTTTATCTTTCATGGGCCTTTCAGTCTTTCATGGGCTGATAACATAAAGCCTTGTTCAGATTATTCTATTATGTTCTTCCAGTGGATGCAAACTAAATTCTTTATTACCTTTACTCATTTTTTGCTTTAAAAATAGATCCTGTGCCACACAGTCATAGGTGTGTCTTGTCTGGAAATTGGTGGGTCAGACACAGCCTGGGCTGGATCAGGCCTACCACTGTGCTTAAATGTGAAGGGAGTTCTCCAGGACTGTACCTGTTGGTGGCTCTGCATTTTCCTTCAATGCAGAGACCCCCTAATGATGGGGGTGTCGGGGGAGTGTCATCATGATGATGTTGGTGGACACCAACATCAAACCACAGTTAACATGGCCGGCTGGTCCAAGCTGGTTTTTGGTGGAGAAGCTGGAGTCTTTTTACCTTGTTCTCTCTAACTATTTTGTTCTGTTTTCTCTAATGTTCCAGCACTTGCTTATCCCACTGCATGAAAAAGAGGAGAAATATTTCTGTATATCAAGTGGTTAACTTGGTGAGTAAGGCTTTAAACTAAGGTGATGGGAGGAGAAAGCAACCTGTAAGGGCACAGAGAGGTGTCGTGAGTGCCAAGGCAAGCTGTTGCCACCTCTGTTTTCAGTGTAGGAAAGGGTAGGAAGGGGTGTGTCCCTTTCTTGAGCCGTGTGATCAGCTTGGTTCCTCTCCTGTAACTGTCACACCCTGACCAAACTGCATTTTAGATTCAGTTGTACTTTGATTTAGTGAGTCTGTGTTTCATCTCATTTTAGTTTAAATACATAACGCTGGACAAAGATTGCCTTTTCCTGCAGCTTGGCCTCGTGTGTTTGGCTTTCTTCAGATATTTGGGGCTTTATCTGTCTTTTGTGAATCCAGGCTGTTTCCAGCCAGCATATGAGCTGACTTTTGGCCCCTGTATTCATCGTGATACAGCTAAATGACACTGGAAGTCTGTAACAAGACTCAGATTTTTGCTAAAAAGGAAGATAACTTTGAATCTGTAATTTCAGAGGCTCCTAGTGTCTTTCCTGGGGGAGCAGCATGTGGCAGAGATTCATTTTCAAGCTAAAAGTGATGCTGACTTCCAAAAGTGCCAGTGAGTGTGAGATGGCCCATGGTGAGGGCAGCATTTCTCTGCCTGCAGTACTGTGCACATCTCACCCGCTAGCGAGAGGAAGGGCCGTAGATGCTTCTGGTTTGATGTTACAGCCTGATGATACTTTTTTTACCTGTTGCAAGGTAGTTGACATATAATTTTACAAAATTACTTTATGTCTCTGTCAGTAATGATAAGCGAACATCAAAACTTGAAACGTAGGGGAGGTGAAACATTGTGACAAAGAAGGTAAATCTTGTGAAACATAGCAGTGGAAGTTTGTCCTTAGTGTTTAGCTCGTGTCTGTGTTCTGATGCTTTGGTTGGAAAGTGCCGAGTTAGTAAAAAATCCAGGATGTTGTTATAGTTATGAGGTGATATATCTCTTATTGCATTTCCTCTTTTTGTATGTCCTGTTGGGAAGAAGGGAATGTTGGTTTGAATGAGGTAAGACTGATGACAGATGGGTCAGTGGCTGTAGATGTTTAAAAAAAAAGAATGATTGAAAAAAAAATCTTTGTTGCTGTTTGCTCAGTACAGATGTTGCTTTTGGGAATCAGAAGGGTTAATAAAAATTGAAGGCATGTTTCTTTTTCTGGAGTGGATACCTTCCTATGCACAATCCTACAGGCGGAGGAGGTGAGGTTGTACAGGACATAATTTCTAGTAGGAGGAATAAACTGGGAAGAAATTATGAGGAAAGCAGCACATGGGGGAAACAGAACTGTCAGTATGTGGAAAGTGGAGGAGAGATGCACAGGTGGAATGGGGATGGTGGGTGGCACTCGGGTGCTGGCAGGGAACAGACAGTATGTGCCAATATCAAGCATGCACGTGCTTTGCAGCTTCTGTTACCTAAGTGATGTCAAGTAGAATACTTCCCTTTGCTCAGGAATTAAATCTTAATGGGATTGAAACCAATCAGTTTGGCACAGTTTACATTGACCTATCTGGTGCAATCATTGTGTCTGAGGTACAGGTTTACGCTTTCCTGTTCTGCTGGTAAATGAGAGTGTGAAAAGCTTGTGATCTTCTGAGGTAAACTACTGCACCAGAAATTCTAGGGGTGTCTCGTGAGAAAAGTAATCTTGTCTTTCCAATGAGCTCTTTCTAGAAGCTTATGAGAATTTTTTTTCATGTTGTTTCTTGTAATCTCTGATTGGATTATCTTTTACTTCTCTGTTTGTATTATTTTTTTATTGTATAGCTGTGAGACCCAGGGGTCCTCAGTGTGAGGAGGCCCCTGAGCTTAACCCAGCGCAAGAAGGACACTACACCTTTTTCTTGCATATCTTGTGTGAATTCTAATAGTTTTACTTTTTTGTATCAAGTGTCTGATTTACAAGATCACAATATATTCAGAGATGCTGAATGAAAAGCTTATTTTATACAGGAGTTACAGACGTTCTGAGTGATAGCTTTGTCTCTGTAGCTGTCTCCTGTTTGTGGCATAAACTGACTTTGCAGTTTCCTATTGAACAACAGCACCTGAACTTGAAGCATTTTTGCCACTGTGAGTCACTTTCTCTTGCAGAAGAGCTGCTTGATTATGAAGTTGTGGGTTGGAATAGACAAGGAATGAAGAAAAATTTCAAAGTTCTGCACATCAGAACTTAGGAGGAATATTTGTCATACAGTTTAGGGGCAAAATTATTTGTACAGCAAGCAGGAAAGCTTTGTTTATCACTGCATAAGTGGTTTCAGTAATGCTTCCTTTTTATGTCTCTGGATATCTTGATTAATTCTAATGATTTCTAAATTAATGATTAGCCATGTGTTCTCTTGCTCTGGTATTTCCTGGAGATTGAGAAATGTTAGTTTAGGAATACCTTGAAATAACAATAATCTGTATTTACAGCTGCTATAAGGACTTGCTGCTGTTTGGTTTTGGTGCCTTTTGCAGAGGAGACACTTGCAGTTTTTATGATATTGTGTCCTTTGCTTTTGTTTTCCAGAATATGACAAACTGGGCTTTCTCCTGAACCTGGACCCAAAATTGTAAGTAGAACAGTAGGATTCTTCTTAATTTCTGTAGTTACAGCTTTCTGTTGTAAGCAACTTTTATGTCACCTGGGCAGCTGGCTCACTGGACTCTACACTTCCACCTGGGACAGCCAAATCCTGCAGCAACCTGGCAATTACAACTCCTTTTCTTGCACTGGGCTTTGCTTGGCTTGTGATTCACTGTCATTAATTCCTTAATAACTGATCAAGAGACTATAAATACCCACTTGAAGCCATGACTGTCAGTCTGCTCTAGATAGCCTTCTCTTAATCTTCCAAATGAAAAATGAATTAAAGATGTGAAAGTGGAAGGAATGTGAATCTACAATTTGCTGGGATGCTTAGGAGTTTATATTTCCTTTCTACTTGTTTCTTTAAAAATGGATAGTACTATTATTGTTGATAAAATAGAGCAGAAAGAACCTCAGCACAAGGCAAGGACCACCTGCTCTGTCAGAAGGACGACGCAGTGCTGAAGGATGAAGATCATTCCCGTGCTTTTTGTCTTAAATCAGTCGAATTGAGCCTGGATTGCTGAACACTAGGGGTCAGTAGCGACCCTGTTTCTGGGGTCAGCAACCTGACGGAATTTTGGTGTTGGGAGCAAAAACACTACTAAAAGCCTTCTACTTAAAAGGGTGCAGAACCAATCTCGTGGCTTTGAGAATACATCCCCTGCACAATATGTCACGTCAATATAAACCCCATTCTTAATGTTTTGAAAATTTCATTATACCTATAGGGTGAAACAATTCAGTTTAGTGATGATGAACAGCCTGTGAGTTTCCTTAGTGGAATAAAATCCTCCCAAGTGTGCTGGGAACTGCTGCTTGCAGGAGATAAGAAAGTCTCTAAGTACGAGCTTCTTTTGCAGAAGCAGCTGTGTACATAAACTCAATTATAGTGACATATGGCAAAAAGTAGCAGAATTTGTATGAGAAAGAAGGAATGTTGATTATTTATTTATTTATTTTCCTCCAAAGGCTCTGTATCTTGTTCAGTGGTCAGGAAGGATATCATTGATTGCATGAATAGCTCAAGGTTTCTTTCTGGTCTCAGTCAGTGTAGCGTTCTGTGCAGTTTTGGTTGCATGCTGTCTGGAACCCGTGCTGGCGGCACAGTTACCCATTTTCTTTGTTTAATTTTCCATGTTGGGACATCTTAGTGATTTAGAGACAATAGTGTGTGTACCCATACAACACTGTGGGATGAGATTCATGATACATTACCTTCAATTTATACATGTAGAAGTCAAAGCAAAGAGATTAATCCAAAATTGTGAAGTGGGTAAGGAACCTTTGAGTGAAGGTCTGGGTGTTGGAGACGGAAAAATGTTTTTTAAGTTTTTAACTAGAAAAATTGTTGTTTTCCAGCTATTTTTGTATATTTTGTAATGTCCAATTTATTGAACATGCCTGTTGACTGTCCACACACAGTTGGAATCCCAGTCTGTGCTGTGTCCAAACCACTGCTTCAGTCTTGCTCTTCCTTCTCCTTCTGCATGCACTGTCCTTTTCATTTTGCTTTTAGCAAATCCCATTGAGTCTTCCTTCTCCTCAAGCCTCTGTTCCCTTATTTCTTCTCTTCTTTGCTGACTTACCTATTTGATTACAGCTCTCCAAAGCACGGTCTACTTTTTCTTATTCTTCTGTATGAGGCAAAGTGAAGGTTTTACCTGCTGGAGGGCTTCCAGAACACTGATTTATTTTCTTAAAACCTCCCCATGATAAAAACACTCCATTAGTTTGATTAAAGAAAGATTTTGTTGACTACTTTAAAAAATACATTTATATAGTACTGTAAATATGCACGTTTGTTTTTCAAAGTCCTAAAGTTAGCTTCTAGAAAGACTTGTAACAAAATCACCATGATTAAAATAAATACTATGAGTTAACTTAAGGAACAAAGAAAGGAAGTACTGTATAAATCTGAAATAACTTTTTTTTTTTCACTGCAGCTTTGTTAGGTTTTGTTTGGTTGTTTTTTTTTTCTTTTTTTGTTGTTGTTTATTTGTTTCTTCTGTAGAATTAAAGCTGATCCTGCTTTGAGAATAGAGCTGATGACCTGCAGAGTTCACTTCTGGCCTGAATTATTCTGTGGTTTGTTTGAAGGGTTTTTTTGATAGCAAGGAAGACAGAAAATGGCTGAAAATACCATAAAACATATGAAATAAATTTTGAAAGAAAAATGTCTGATAGTCTAGAGGACTTTGCTACCATTCTACAAGTTCACCTTTTGTGGTCAGGGTACCAAATTTCTAAGTACAGACTGAATTAAATAGAACTTATTGATTAAAAATACTGTCTGTGCCTCAGTCAAGATGGTACCATCATAGAAGCACTTTCTGGTTAAAAAAAAATTGCTTAGAGTTGAAAGGAGTAATATGTTCTGCACTGATGACTTTATTGGCAGAAATAATTATGTCTGTCGTTGTGATATAATCGTTCTGGTGGAATCTTGCCATAGATCATAACTTTACAGGGTTCACTTAATTGACAGCATGTGAGAATCTTGTGTGACTTGAAGCATTTAGGGCAACAATTAGGGCAACAATTAGTTTTCTGTGGATTTTTTTCTTAATCTTTCATTTGCTCAGAACCTGTTGCCGGCTGTGTCAGTTGATGTCATTGAAACTAATGGCCCGGAAGACTAAACATTTTCAACAAAGGTAGATCTGCATTAAAGCTTAAGTGCTCTGATGTGCATTTTAAATGTCATACAAAGGAAAGCATTTGACATAAAGAAGTAGTAATGTGTCCATTTGCCTTTGCATCTTTAGTTTTTTCATACATTGCTACTTTAATGTCCTCTACCCTGCAGATGTCCAGGGCATGTTATTCAGATATAGTACAGTCTGCTGTGGTTACAGGAATGTAATGGTTTTGTTCTCCCTGAATTCATGGAAATGGTAATGAAACCAGATTTGTCCGCTGTGGAAGGAATTCTGTCAGAAGCACTTGAATAGTGTTTTCTGTGGGAGCTGTATGTCTGATAAATGCCTTGCTGTCATGAGGGAGGCTGGCATGGACAGGAATCTCACCTGTAAGGGGATGGCCACTTTCAAAGATACTGTATGGATGCTTCATGGAAATGACAGGTTCTGACCAGTCTTGTTGGAAAGGAGAATATTAAGATGGAAGGTGCTTCCCTTCTGGTGCCTGTGGCTAGGATAGCTCTTCTTTAGAAAGTCTAGCAGCTTTTAAAGGGCAGGATGGTATCCAGGTGGGGATTGTTAATGACATGTGGGGTGAATGGAAAGTTGAGGATGTCCGTAGGCAATGCAGTTTATGAATGAGTTGTTCCCTTAGTCAAAACAAGATATAAGTCTCCTCAGGACCAGGTTAGTGAAAAAGATCTGCTGCAAGAGGAGTTTAGCTTTTAGTTATGTTTGTACCAACCATAACATCATTACCAGAATAAGAATATCCAAACAAAATATGCACTAAATATAGAAACAGGCCAGTTGCATCCATTTCTCCCTGCTGAAGAGTTTTCCCAAGCAGCATAGCCTTTTTAAAACCTGTAAGGATAACATCCAACATTTACTGGTTGTGTAGAGAGAAACACTTATACAAAAAATATGACACAATTCACAGATTTTAATTCTCGGGGGGGCAATAGTTCCTGAACAACTTAAGGCTATCAATCACATTAGTGACTCAGCCAGTGGATTACTAGGTGCCACCAAATGCCAAGATTTGCAGTCACTTTCTAACATCTGTGCTTGGCAACGAGTTGCATGCTTTTGTTATTATTAAATATTTATATTGTAGTAGTTCTTTGAGGCTGGCCAGGTCTTAGAAACAAGAGTCTCATTCACTACAAATTCTGAATCATTCCCTGAGCAGAATCTGTGTTTGCATTGAATCAATGAGATTTCCGAAGGAGAATCAGCATATGAACGTGGAGTTAATTATAGACTGTATTTAATGCTTATTAAGTGGGCCAAGCTGAAAGTTGCATGGTCATGCTTCTGTCACTTAGTACTCTCTGAACGCTTGGTTTAGTCACCTTAATGACTGCTTTGAATCTGCCTTGGCAGTTTACAAGTGCAGATTCACTTGTGTTGAGCATATGAAAAGTTCCTTTTTTGTAACCCATATGATCTGGGGGCTTCTCCCTTGCATTGTTGCCCTCGTGCTTCTGTGCCAGCTTTCCTTCCTGCTCTGCTGGTGTGCCCTTTCCTCAGTGAGATGGAAGCTAGTGACTGCTTCTGCTCCTGTTTCAAACTCATCCTTCAGAATCTACTTTCAAAGGGACTGTAGCAGTTATGTTGGGGATTTGATGCTTCTAAACAACAGCCAGAGAAAAGCTCCTCTTAGGAACTTGGTAGATCTTTTCACCTTCTGCCACAGTCAGTTGAAAACCTTGGATATCAAAATCTCAGCTGAAGAATGATGGGAAAAGCTTCCCAGGGTTTGACTTTGCCTGGGGAAGAACCACTACATCATAAAGTTTAACAAATTTTGGAAGATACACTTGAGTTTCATGGAATCTTTCTGCACTTAAAACGGTGGGTCTTACAATTTTCTTTCAAGGTAGAAGTAGGAAAAAAAAAATTGTTGCCCCTCTCAATTAGAAAAATGGCTATGAGATCACTATCGTTGACCACAATAACATGATACTAACATATTATATGAGTACACTCTGTTAACTAGATGGTATATATTTTATATTGTGTACTTTGGGAATCTTTAGGCAGGACTTAACTAAAAGGAGGAATATTTTTTTCCAAAGGGGTTTGTGTTTTGCTCGACATTTTGTGATATTGCGTATTTACGTATTTCTTCATTATTATAGGGTAGATTTGGGAGGTGCAACAAAGATTTTTTGAATATTCATGATGATTTCAACTTTGTGTTAAAAAGAAAAGACAAAGAAATTGAGTCTTGGGGGCGGGAAAGGCAGAAATAACAACCTTCACCCTGCAAACTCAAATGAAACTTGATCTAGACTTTGAAAAGACCGTAAAAATGGAGGGAGTTTGGGCTAAGGAAACACACAGATTGGGTTACTTATGTTTGTTGAAACGTCTTTACTTCAGAGCTTTAATAATGAAGAACTGAAACAGAGCCCCTTCCCCTCATTTTCTTTCTAGGCTGGGAGGTTGCTTTGAAACTGTTTGTATCGTTGTGTGGTACTTTGCCATTAAACACTGTAAAAATAAGCAGTAAACGTGTTGGAATGCTGGACTTTCCCCATGCCTGGTGCTGTGGGATTTCTTTCTGCCCTGGGTTTTTTTTCAATTTGTCTTTTTGTATTCCTGCAATCGTGAACAAGGGACGAAAGAAAAGAAGTGAGAAGTCTCAATGATGTCCTGTCCTGCATAGCCAAGACTAAGAGTGTCTCTCACGGGCTAAATGAAAGGATTTTGACCATCACATGCAAGAGTGTCCTGATGCTTTTTCTGAAAGATTATTTCAAGGCTTAGCATACTGGTATTTTCCTGGCAGTTAGTTATTTATTTCTCTTTCATTTCAGACTTCTGATCATCTCCTTCTACCTAATCTCTTCCATTCTGTAGTAATTGTTTGAGCACTTTAAATATTTAAGAAAATTAACCCGAGCTATTTATAGCAATTCAGTTACCTGGCTGTTTGTTGTTGATCCATCAAACCTCTCCCACATTTGGGTGGGATGTAACTGCCATCCCTGTTTTTGTTTTGCTCTTTTTAGTTCATTTCAGTTTGTTTCAATTTTGATCCTTTGGCATTCTGGTAAGGATTTCTCATGGGAGTCTTTATTATGTAACTTTGGGATTCCTGTGTTAGACACAGTTTCAGTTGATGAGGAAGAAGATAAAGACTGCAGAATTCAGAATTGCTGGCAGCTTAGATAGAATTGATTCATTGCTTGATTTGTTAAGTGCAAACAAAGTCAAAAACTTATGTTTGGTGCCTTTAAAAGGGCGAGTTTCCTGAAGCTGGAAGTAATTATGAACCAAACCATGTGGGAAAAGCATGTAAAGCAAGAAATATGAATGGCTGGGCATTGTTTAGAGCAGTTTTATACTGTTTGCCCCAGAAGTTCAGTTTCATAAGAAAGAAATGTTCATGGAAAAATAGTTCTATCAAGAGTGTAAGGGGAGACAGCGATAATGTATTTGTAGAAAGGTAGAAGTGTGCAGTAAATGCAGAGTTTTTGTTCTGCTTGGATGACAGAAAAAAATGCTCTCCTTAATATCAACAACAAAATTTCAAGAAGTAGATACCTAAGTTTATGTGCTTTAGAACTGGTTTGTCTGGACAAGATTCTTGAGGAATTTCTGAAGAAGTAGCAAAGGGCTTTTTGGACTACTAGACATTTTTAATAAATCTTCACACACTAGGGGTTCTCCATATCCTTGGCAGAAAGTTGAAGTACGAATATTTTAAAAGCAAAAGGGAATGACTCATAAGCTTTTCAACCCATTTTTGATTCTGAGAAAAGTAACATATTTGCCAATGAGTTTCCACAGAGAAAAAAGAATACCTATAGTTCCAGTTACTGTGCTTATTAAAAAAAGAGTGCTTTTTTAAGATGGGCTTGTTCTTCTTGTGAATATCCATGAAGGTGCCTGCTATGTGTCAGATTAATTTCTTTCTTGATATAGTTCATGTTAGGACTAAGTTTGTACATTTTGTGTTCTTCTAACCAGCCAGACTAGTTTCACAAAACTGGGAAATCTCAGTTCTTTTTTCCCCTCTGTATGTGTAAGGTGGAATGCTTACTTTGCTTGTAGTTCTTCACCATAGTAGCATGAACCTAATTAAATATTTGTTTATTTGTTTTCCGGGAGTGGATATGATTACAACTAGTAACAAGTTTCTGCTGTTGTTGTTCTACTACTGTTGTTTGAGCAAAAATTTTTACAGTTGTTGCATTCACAGAAGGCTGAATTTGCTTTAGTAGCAAAACCCCATTGAGGGAATATCTGATAGCTCATAAATGCCATGGGGGTCCTTGTGTAGCTTTGTCCTCTTGAGAGAAGGGCGCATTAAAAGCCACACTTCATATTCTTCCTTCAGAAATCTGTTCTAGAACTCAGAGACAAATTTGGTTTTGGCCAGCTTCTGCACTGGTGAGGTTGTAATGCTTCTAGTTACAGAATATCCTCCTACAAAGGCCTTCTTGCTCCCTGAATAACTTATAAAAATTTAATGACTTGGGATATCTAAGCACTGATCATTCCCGAAACTTCAGTTAAAGAGATTAGAAATACTGCTAGATGTTTTGTGGGATCATGGGTTTTGGTAGAGATTTATGTTAAAACAATGGTGTTCATCATTTTATTCTTGATCTTGGTCATAAAGAACAAAGCACCCGCACACACTGTGGAAGCAGGGGATTTATTGCTGCCTGTATTGAATCAAAGCTGTTGTGAGCTTATCCTTAAACTGATGCAAGAGCTTCCTCTCTTGAAAATCCCGAAGGTGTGTGTGTGATGACCAAGCATCAACTCTTCTGTGCCTGCCTGGCCCTTCTTGCAGGCCAGCAATGTTCCACCTCCAAAGAGAAACCTACTTCCTTTGTGTGTTCTCTTGGAAATGTTGTAGGGAACCCCCATCAGATGACTGAATGGAAATCAAGTGTATTCCAGCAGGTGAACATTATACTGTTTATCAAGCCTGCCTCTGAACCTTGTCGCTTACTCTGAAGAACACACTTGCTATGCTATCCAGACACAGCTGAATTGTCAGCCCTTAATTTATAAGCTGGCTCTGAGGAGGTTTTGTAAATGGAGCGCCTGGGAAGAGACAACTTAGTCTACTCAGTCTGCCTCTGATTTTGTCTTCTGCATTGCTATAATGTGACCAGATACATCAAAGCTTTGCTGTCTGCCTCATTCTGCTAAGATTGCCATACATAAATTTTAAGAATATGTAGTAGTTCGTCAAAGCAGGAAAGAGTTTAGTGGAACAAACACATACAGACTTCTTGTGTGCTGAGGAAGGGCAATAAAACCAAGGCTTTTAACACTGTGATTAGCATCTGTTAGGTAAGAAAACAATATTTCATTATGCTGCAAGAATGGAAGAAGCCTTATTGCTGTGCTTGAGAGCTGTCTAGCAGAGGAGAGGCATGAAGGAGACTGAAGGAACCCTGTTAAATATAATCCAAGGGGTATTTTATTTTACTTATTCCGTTCCCAGTCTTAAGACTGGAAACCTCATAGTAAGTTTTGATGAGTAAAGACCTCTTTATTTCAGTTGTTCTAGGACTGAAGGACAAGGTAAGTTTTGATTAGGTTGATAAATTTAGGATATGATTTTTCCTTCAGGAATCTGCACTGGAGAAGTACTCCAAAGGATCCCAGACCTGACTAGGACTGGTGGGAGAGGTGATGGTGTGTGATGCCCATTGCAGTAAACAAAACATGATGAAGGCTACTTTGCAGCAGGAAGGTTAATGGCAGGTGTGTCTGATGTGACATGTTGGGGAAGGAGTCATGTAGCAGTTGTTGCTGTAAGATGTTTTTGAGGTTACGGATGTTTGAATTGAATTATGAGGCAGAAGTGAGTTTTTCTCTATTTGCTTTTGAGAAAACCAAGCCGTTAAACTAATTTTAATTAAATACTTTTTACTCTAACATTACACAGAAGCTGGTGTGATTCTTTACCTGTTCACAGCAGAAATGAAAACAGCCAGAAATGCTACTCCTAACACTAGCTTGCAGCTCCACTCCTGCTCTAAGAAATGAGAATCAGGACCACAAAGGGAGGGACAGAAAACCGAGAACATGTATGTGCTGTTTCTGCCTTGTCTGCCATGCAATCTGTTCCAACTCATCAAAGAATAAACTGAAAAGCCAACAAACAGTGTTTTAAATTTCCATATTGAATATGTTTGTGTAATTCTGGTTGATTTCAGACCTTTTAATTCCTACTTAGAAATATCTTCCCCTGGCTCCTTAAAAGAGTTAATATTGAAGACCTCAAAACTGTGAGCGGTGTCCCGTATAGCTGCAAAATGTTGGTGTCTTCCTACTCTCCCCTTTCATCCTCTTTTAGTCACCCTTTTTTTACATCATTGAAGGCAGAAATTCCCAAAGTTGGTTGTGTCACTGGACTGTTTGAGTCAGGGACTCTGAGCTGTACAGGAGTCAAAGCTGTATTTTAACATCATGGAACTTGGCTCTGGTGATTTTGTGAAGTGTTGCTATTTTGATGAATTAACAAGGAGGAGAGGATGGGATTTGTCCTGTTAAAAAGGGAAACCTATTTTATGGCTCAGCCTTGGAGCTCTCCTTTAGCTTGTTCACCAAACAATTTGGAAAAAAACCTGCTCTCTCTCTCTGAGCTATGAATAACCTCCTGATGTAGGGCTGGTGTTCAGTGAAGTTATGGTGATACAAGATGAAGGACAGTCTGATTAATTGGGCTGGTCACAGTTCTTTGAGACAAACTTTATTGAGTTCTCTGACTCATGGTGGTTACCTATGGCAGTTTGGATGTTGGTTGGGCAGCCTTTTCAGACAAACAGCTGCTCTTTGAAGCGAAGGAAGAAAAAAAAAACCATTTATCTTAGAAGAGCAGTCACTAGAACAATGCATGGAGTAAACAGGAAGGGTTTTTTGATCTCAGTGATTCTGCAGCTGTTCTTACTGTTAGAGGTTCCAGCTATTCTCTATTTTCCCTAAAGCAGTTTCGATTTTTGTTAGTTTTGTGAGGGCACTTTTAGTCACAGTAACTGCAAGGGTTCTTTCAGGTCAGGATTGTGTTCTGTATTTACAGCAAAATTTCTGGAGGAAACATTTTTCCTCCCAATATGTAGCATCCCTCTTCTTAAGGCTTTGGTGTGGTACTTACTAGATTAATTGATGTCTGCTTGAATTCATGACATCTGCCTCTAATATAGGTCACTGGAGACAGCCTTTTTTGGACTACTGCTTCAGAAAGAGGAGTGAGAAAAATTCAAGACCTCATGACTATATACAGCATTTTGTTAAACTACTGTTAAACCACATTCCCCAATGGTGAGGTCACCTCTGCATACCATCTAGAGCACTGTATTCACTGACCAGTGGTTTTTTCCTCTGAATTTCAGTCCAGCCTGGAGGGGGCGGGGAAGCACCCTTGCCATATCAAGTTGGCTTTTTATTTTGTTTAGAGGAATTAAATTGTTATTTTTTCCCAGGCTGTCCAGACCTTCCAAAGAAAAGTTTATTGGGTGGCCTTTATGACCCTTACCCCTGAAAGTTACTGAAGAAACTGAAAAGGGAGGGTGTTGTGAAGTGTTCATGTTAGATTTCCATCTCTCTCAGTAGCTGAGAGAGACCTTTCCAAGTGGAGTTTATTCCCCTAAGGTTTGGTGTCTTCCAGTTGCCTGTGCAATAGATCTGCTACTGCAACAGAAAGGGCTGAACTTCTGTTGTGGGAAAATAAAAATGGCCAGACCAAAGAGTCACCTGCGCCAATACCTTGTCTCAAAATGCTCCCTAGAATTGTTTAGGGAAGGAGAAAAATACACAATTGTGAGGCTGCCCTTGCTCCAGTGTCACTCTACAGCTTCTGAGAGGAGGAAGCTTTGGTCTTCCCAAATTGGGGATGCTGTTAGACCTCTTAATAGCTTTTGATCCCATCTATACATACTGATGTAAAGAAATCTGCCTATTAACTGCCTGTTATATAACAAAGTGCTTCCTTTTGTCTGTTTTACTGTCTTCAGGGTAATTTTGCTTGATGTTCTAATGATATGGGAAATAGTGAATAATAAATCACTATTGATATTTTCCATAATATTCTGCTGTGCTCTAGTGTGCTCTCACACCTAGCAAAACACTGAGTCCGTAGCTTGGTGCATTCTACAATGAAATGAACTACATTTTTCTGAAGGAAGATTTGGTTATTAAAACCTTAGTATGACTGATTTTGTCATTTGGCATTTAGAACTGCTAAGCACTGGATTTTGACAGTCAAATCTGTATTATCCACAGATATAAAACTGCAATTTCATCTGTGCTGCTCCAGGAATTTGTAGTTGATCTTTTTTTTTCCCCACAGCTGTAGGCTTTGGGGAAGTATCTTTGTTTTCAGATGTACTGATTCCTGTTAGTCTGAATAGAGGATCCCTGGATTCTAATTGGATTGAATTATTTATTTCCATCTCTTTAGCACTTGTTTGTCTCTCCTGGACCTACACTGCTGGATTTATTACACTATGAGTAGAAAAATCCTGTTCCCTGTCCAAAGAAAGCATTGCCCATTTGTAGATGACACAAATGAGTGTTGGTGATGAAGAATTACAGGTCACAGCAACAAAATTATGGCATTGCAATTTGTCTTCCTCCATTCCTTTGTTTGGCCAAAAATGGATGTGATAGGTGAGCATTTTATTTCGTATTAGACTTTTAATTTCCTCACTTTTTATGGCCATTGCACTAGCAGTGGTTTTTGAGAGGCATTTAAATAGAGAATCACAGCATTTAATTTTTGCAGGTTTTGAGAATCACATGGCCTAATATCAGGGAGTAATATAATTTCTGGTTTTGGGGAAACAGAGTCCATTTAGACATTCTTTAGGAAGTTCTTGAGAAAGGAGTTCAGCTGGGAATCTGAATTGACTGCTGAGAGGGTTTTTATTGACTATTAAGTGAGTCCTAACACACCCCATCTCCAAACAGCGTGGTTATCCTCCATTATGTTATCCTTGTCTCCTGTCTGTAAAACCAGAATGCTGATACTTATCACTGAGGATGGAAACCCAGTAATTTTGGACCTATGGAAACTAGAATAGAAGAAAGTCCTGTATACAAGTATATATACATTGAGGAATTGTGTTGATTGTCAGCAAGTTACTTCATCATTAAGTTATAAGTTTTTTGTCCAAAGATTAGTAAATAATCAAAAACTCAGGGAGCAGTCATCTTCTTTTTTTTTTTTTCTTTGTTTGGTAAACAGCTGCCTTCTGTGAAAATAAAATCTCTGTATTCCATGCTTTTTAGCCTAACAATTGGTATTCTATCCAGTTGTTTTTTTCCTTTCCATGTTTCTTTAAAAACACAAACAAGCTCTGGAATGGGCTGTTTTCTTCACTCCTCATCTGTGTCTATTTGAACACAATTCTGCTTTTTCTCTGGGCTACTAGTCTTGAAGGTAATATGTAACCAAAACACAATCTTTTTTTTTTTAAAAGGGAAAGTTTACAAAAACCAAAGGAGATCGGGTGGTTGGGGATATTACTCAATCTTGGAGGAGTATGCAGCATGAGGTCACATACAAAATGTGCCATGGACTTTGGCTGGATTTTTTTATCTTCATCCTTTAAATCTGATTTTTGTTAAACTCAGGATTTTGTTTCTTTATTTACTTACTTAAACAAATAAAAGCTGTCTACCTTGAAAACTTCTTATTCTATTTTCCATGAGGATCCCAACACTTTTTTAGATGTTGATAAAAGGTTATTAATTGAGAAGCTGCAGGCAGAGTTCTTGGTCCTTGGAGCTATAAGGGATGGTACAATGAGATATTTCCTTCTGATCGAGAAATCACTTATAGCTGTATTTCTTAAGATGTTAATGCATTTAGCACTGCTGAGACTGATCTGAAATTCCTTCTTCTGCCTAGTGACTAATTTCTACTATTGCAAAGACCAGGAATGGAATTTAGTAAGGAAGTAGGACCCTCATGACTTTTTTGTGAGTGGAAGCCTTTTCAGTGTGTTTGTGCAAAGATGGCATTTCAGAGGGTGAGTGGCATTTGCAATGTTACTGCTCTGAGCTGTCCCTGCCCCTCTGCCTGCCCTGCACTTCCCAAGGGCAGAACTGGCTTCATGTCATCTCTTCCTTCAGGGCTGTGAAGGTGGGTCTTGGGTTCTGGTGGAATGTCTTCCTTCCCTGGCCCATCCCTTCCTGGGATGTAACCTAATCTTCTTCAGCTGCTGTTCTTGAGTAATCCAAATAAATAAATAAAACTATGTGTTGATTATCATTGTAAATGAATTTCATGAGAAGCCACAGTTCTTGGTAGAGAAGCAGAATTTACCATTCATCATGTCATTTTAGAAACAGGGATTTGGACCATCTTTCCTTGTATTTGGCCATACAACCTCCTTGGGGAATTTGCTTACATACTGGAGTAACATTTGAAAATATTTACATTTATTTTGCTGGCTATAGGGCGATAGATGCAGTTCCCATCTCTTTCAGTGTAAGCATTTTGCTTTTCCTCTTCTATCTACTCATTCCTTTCTTTTGTTTGTTTACTTTTTCCTCAGCTGGAAAATAGCAAATATCAGATGATTAGGCTGTGTAATTCTTTGAACCCAAGTTTGCAAACTTGTAAGAGCTGTAATTGGAGCTTCAGTGTTTCCCAACCCACACTGTACTCCTGGTGAATGTGGAGCTCCAGCCATGTACCCAGGGGAGGGTTCTGTGGTGGTGTCTTCCATTCCAGGAGATCCCACCTGAGTGACATGATGGTCATGACTCTACTTAAAAAGTCACGTGTGGAGATGCATTTTTTCAGTCCCCTGCTGTTAGTGGTGTATGGGATTAACTACCCATAGGTGAATGTAAATTACTTCTCTTCCTCAGGCTGAGTAGCAGTAACTGAGGAGCTGCGTCACCAAACCTGCTGAAGGTGTCCTCCCCTGCCTTTAAGTAAATGGGTGGTATTTTCCCCATCAAATGGAATTCATTGCTTTACAAGCTTATATGATATCATGAAAAAGAATATGAAGGACTGGAAGGTGTCTATTTATTAGGCTATAAGTGATGTATAAAACAAATACTACTCCGCTACCTGTGACCTTTTGATATTAATTGAAATACATACAAATGCACACCCTAGCCATTCTGCTTGGGTCTTCAGTAGTGTCTTTTTTGGAGGAGTCCTCCACTTTTGAAGCAAATCCCATAACTAGTTCTTACTGTATGTCGATTGAAATGTAGCCCTTGGCTTATTTGAGGGAAACTGAACTGAAAGTTTTATTCCAGGAGTCTACAAAATTGTCTTTTGGCCGACACTGAGCCATGACTGTATGTGGTGGATACATCTCACCCTGGGAGTCCTACCTAAATTAAAATGCTCTGAATCTCACAGGCTATAGCTATGGGGCCTCAGCATTAACTGCTTTGATTTAGTGATCTGCCAAATTATGTGCTAATATTAGTTCATTATTGCTCCATAATACCTCACTATGTTTTATATACCTTCATTTCATGTTCTCATCCCATCTCCTATTCATTCTTCATGTATCATGACATACACTTTGTAGAGCTGCTGTGTACACAGAAGACTCGGGTTATTTTGAACCAAAGAGAAAGAAACCCCAAGAAGAAGGGTCAGCCTAGAGAGCACATTGCCAAGAACTCCTTTTCCTTGTTTCAGAAATGTGTCAGTTCATATATTTTGTGTGCAAGAGTAACAGCGAGAGACATCAGTCCTCAAATAAGACGATCTCAAGTAGATGAAGCTTTTTGATTTTTACAATCCAAAATTTAAATTCCATGTGAAAGGCAAAGCAGCAAAACGGTCTGTTCAAGTAGATTTTGTAATATTCAATTACATGAGCTTAGTTGTGGCCATTATTTTAGTAATCTAAACACTGAGTTGTATTACTAATTTCTTTTTTTAAAAGGATTTAGATTCCAGTCTTATGAGGATGATATGGTGTCCCTGATCAGGACACGATGAAGGAATTAACCATGGTGGCGTTTTCATATTTGAGATTAAAAGAAGACACACATCTGCCAAATGCAAGCAGAAGAAACTTTTGTTACTTTTTCTAAATCCTCTGAAAGCAGTTGGATTTTTAATGTATCCAAATTGTGAAATTTTGTTAAGATTCATGTCCACATAGCAGTGTAGAGAAGCAGAGAAAATCTTAAGAATTCAGGATGTGTGCTGGTCTCATAAGAGAAAAGTCAGAAAAAAAAGCAAGAGTGCATTTTCTCTTCAGTGGAATAAGCCAATTACTTCCCTTTAACTTCACCCTCATGCAGGCACTTGTTTAAAACAGCAGATGTTTACAGTTACTGACTGATTTGTTTTTCTCATTTATTCTGGAGACATTTTTTACTTTACTAGGTTTTTCCTGCACAAAATCTGAGCAAAATTTAAAGGGTCCATAGTGCTATCTAATTACATTTTTTCTGCTGTCTCCACTAGCTCTTTAGCTACCTCAGCCCAGCATGAGCGTCAGGAGCTGGAATGATGTGCCTGGACCTGGAAGATGTAGGGGAGATTTGCACCCTTCTGTCAGAAGCATCATGATGGTCCTGGCTGGCTGGATTATCAGGATGGCCTTGGAGTTCAGGCACAGAAATGGGGCTAGTGAGATGAAGCTACTTACTAGCTTCTAAAGCACTAAGAAAGTAATAGTAGTTGGTTTTCCCATTTGGAAATAAAAACATCGTCAAAGAAGCAGCAATATATGCAGCAGTGCAGTAGGTACATTGTCATCAAATACAGAGGAGATGCTTATTTGTAGACTTCAGCTCTGTACAGTTCTTTTATTACAGGACCACATACCAACTAACACAGTGTGATTTTTCAAAGTTGGATTTGTTTGAAAGATGTATAGTTCTCGATGGGATACTTCACGCAGGATGTTTTGCGTCCTGGTTTATGGAAGACTGATCTCTGCAAGATTTGTAGACTTGCAGAAAAAAATACCCACAAAGCAAATGTATGTATCTAAAGTGATGTTAACTTGGATAGATTCATCTGGTAGCAGGATGGTAAACAGCAAGGCTGTATCCAGCCTTACTCTAAATTTGCTCTGGGTTACACCTACTAGGGGCTTGTCATTATGAGCATGTTGGCAGTGACAGTATGCACTGCATATTTCAAAGAGATTGAACAAACAAAGCATGTCCCTAGATGGATTTAAAATTTAGAGTGCCCCTTTCTAGTTTTCTGTAGCTTGCTGACTCAAAATGCGGCATGAAGAAAGGAGATGAGCAAATGTTGAATGATACGAGATGGCAGCTACAGTTGGCTTAGAGAACTGTTCTGCCTCTGGCACTTTGGATCATGAACCTCATCACATCCAGGAAATGTTAACAGCTCGGCCTGGGGGCTTTAGCAGCTCTGAGTGTCTTTGTGGGTTTGTACTGACAGCTCCCCCCCATCAGCATGCAGAGATTGGCATTCTGGGGGCTCACATGCAGGAGGGTCTCAGCCTGCTATTCTTGTGCGGAAACACCATGATGGGCATCTGAGTGACATTTTAATTTGATAATGAAAGCGCCATTAAATCAGGAAAGAGAAAAATGCCTGTGTTTGTGGCACAAGATATTTTGTGTGACCACTGAGGTCACTTGAGACAGGCCTGCTGTTGAAATAGTTATACAAGTTTGCCAGCAATGACTCACTACCGTGGTTGCTGCAGATAAATTCCAGTTGCTTTCTACTTGTTTTTGAAGATTTTGGTATTAGAGGTTTCTGTATGTTGCCTCAACAATAAAATTCTAGCAACGCTTAGGTTTGCTTGATAAAAATTAAAATTTCCCACATTTCTTTGTGTCTGAAATGCTTCAAGAAGCTGTGATCCATACATCCTACTGTCCCTTTTGACTGTGTCAGAAGGGGATATACTTTAGCACCATTAAAACCTTCTGTTTTGTCAGCAACAGGCCTTTTCTTCACGTGCCTATTTATAAAGAGATCCTGACTGGCGTAAGAACACAAATCATTTTGGATGCTCATATTTCAGATGTTTTCTCATCTCTCTCATTTAGAGAAATGTATTATGATATCACATCATCACCTGTGGAAACCAAATTCATGGATTTGGGTTGTGCTAGATAATGTTACAGTTGTCTCTTTCTCTCCATGTCTGAATAGTATATTTAGAGATGTCTAAACTTTTTTTGTAAATAATTGATAGTGTAAATGGCCAAATGTATTGTTCTGCCATCCTACAGATAAGGAATTTTGATAGTAAAATATTACATGTTTGGACCATAACTATGCAGGGTATCTGTGGCAGAATTAAATAGGATCCATGTTCTTAAGCTTTTTACTGTGCTTTTTAGCTTAAAAGGTCTTAAGAATTTAAATACTTACAGTGACTATTTATCTTCTCGGTTTTTTTTTTTCCTGCTATTGAAAGCTTAGGTTTTTATTCAGCAGAAATAGATTTTATTCGTAAAGAACCATAGAGGTTCTGTATATATCTATATATTCAGAATTACAGGGGTTCTGTATGCAGAGAGACTATTCTCCTGTAGTTTAGGAGCTATAGGAGGCTTTGTACTGTATGCAGCTAGTTGTAAAATTAATTGTCCATCTACTGTTCATGTAGCTGGAACTGGCTACCGGCCTCTTGAGAGGTGATGCATGACCAGTATAAGAAGAATAGTTACTGCCAGTTCAGCATGGAATTACTGTCCTTCTATATGTAATTTTCAAACTCTCTGAATCCACATTCGTTGCAGTTAGTAGTAGTTTGCTGTTTAAGTGATATTGGTGATGCCTGGGAAAGAATGTGGTTGTGATAATAACAGGCTCTTCAGAACTGATTTTGTGGAGCTACTTTGTGGATCTGCACTGTCATCTTCATTTGACTCCTACTGTTGAACTGCAGGAAAAACCTTTCATTACCTGCCTGTTGCTGATACTGATGTAGCAAGAACAGTGTTATTGATCGAGTCTTTGCGGCTTCCACTGAATGTTGAGCATGGAACTGTAAATGCTTTTTTTGTTTTTCTTTGAACAAATATTAACAATTCTTGTATTGTGGCTGACGCTGAGATATCTAATGTTACTTTGAAAGCACAAGTGAATTAACTCTTGTAATGCTTTCATGAAATGGATGAATGTAAAAATGTTGCAGGTGGTGAACAGAGACACAAAATGTTTTCTTCAGGTTGCTCAGTAGACCTATGGTAAATGTATGTGCTGGACTGAAATATCTTTAATTAGGTTGCTAATCTTGTTTCGGTACAGAAACTGAATGAAGAGAAACCCCGCGTATTCTAAATTTGGCCCAAGAGTCACTACTCAAGCTGAATTAAGACACATCTCAGCAAAGCAGCAGCAATGTCATCTCTTCCAAATACTGAAAGCTCTCATCCCTTGATGATACCCTGCCAGAACTTCTCAGAGCTTTGTTTCAAATTCCTGAAACTATCTTTAAGTAATCTTCTAAGTAATACTTTTCTATAATTTTAACTTTGATCATAACTTAGAAAAATAGCTAAAGCAAAGTGCTGTTTATGTCTTTTTTCCTTTTGAAAGGTTGAAGTCTAAAATGATATTTTTCTTCCATGACCTTTACCTTGCTAGCTATGAAAATCTTTCAGCAAAACTAGTGGTTTAGTGGTACTTCAGATATCTTTACCTCTCTCCTTTGTTTGTTATTCTTCTCTGATGCCATAGTGCAACAAATAATGGTCTGTGTTTGCTATTACTCCCTGCGGCTGTTTTCTGCAAAGCTATAAGGAGAAAAATTACTTGGATGATTGCAAAATCTAGTTCATAGCCAGGAGAGCCCTGATTCTGTACTTGTTTTTCCACAGGCCTCCAGAACTGGCATCAAAGTATGCCAATTTCTCTGAGGGAGTGTGCAAGCCAGGCTATGCATCAGCGCTCATGACTGTCATCTTCCCAAAGTAAGTAATCACCGTGAGAGTTTTTTCCCACTTCCCCTGATGACTTTTCATCCTTCAAGGTGGGTGATGGGCAGAGTTTGTCTTAAAAAGGGTCATTACTCTGTCACTTGATTGGTTCAAAGAGAGACCGGTGTTGAAATTCTGGACTATTTGAGTGGTTAGTGGCAATGGCTTAGTTGACTTCAGCCCCAGGACTTTGCTCAAAGAATAGAGACTTCTGGGTGTTGAGTAATAAAACAAATTATGTTGTCTGTGCATGATAGAAATGTGTGGTCAAGCTCACTGCTAGTACCAGATGATGCAATGCTTCAGAAGCTTCGGTCACGATTAAGTTATCCTGAGTAGATGGTAAAGTGTGATGTTTTGTTGTTGGTTGGTTTTCGGGTTTTTGTTCTTAGGGGAACAGGGTAGAGCATCCCTCAAGTGCCTGGAGTTGTTAGAATTGCTGGGAGACAGTTCAGAAGATAGATTGGCAGGAACATTAATCTGTTGAGGCTCAAGGATTTCAGTTTGGTGCACTGAGTGGAAAATTTGACCAAATGATTGTTTGACCATTGTACAAGCTTCTTGTACAAGTGGAAGAGATGCTCTAGTGCAATGATCTCTTTGGCAAAAGAGGTTGTGGACTATTTAACAAAACTGGCATTTTTCCAAAAGAGATGTTTTATTTCTTTTGAGGAGGGAATTTCCATGACCAGTGCATATAAAGGTTAGGTTGAGTGATCACAGCCTTCAAGCCAAGCCTGAAACTGATGGTGTCTTCTGTCTTTGTTTTTGTTGACAAGCATGGCGTCTGCAAGCTTTTTTAAAATAAAAAAATAAATCTGACATGGCCTTGTAACCAGTAGATACTACAGACAAGCTTTAAAAACAAAACAAAACAAAACAAAACACTAAAGTTCTCCATCACCAGTGTAAACCAAACAATTATCAGCATTATCTTCTGTGAAAATTTTGGAACTCTGGTTAGAATATAAATACTAGAACTGAAAGTGAGTGCTTTTAAATCTGTGTTTGTGTACATATTAAATGTAAATAGTGTAGAGTAGGACGAGCTCATTATTACAAAACTATTAATCTTATTTTAATTAAAAAAAAACTTTGGCTTTGAGAAGGTTTTTAGCCTCCTAGAATCTGAGGTGATATTTATTCTCTCCCTCAGCAGCTGCTTACAGATCCCTGTTCAGTCACCTTCTCCCAGTAGTTCACTGCATTGAACTAATTCCATGCAAAGAGATACAAACGTGTCTCTAGTCGAAGCAACTGGTTGTTGTCTTGTTCATACACTGAAAAATCATATTCACAGTTTTAAAGACAGCATCTCACCAGGTATTTATGTTCAGGTGCTCATCTAACATGAACCCTAAAGCTTAACTAATGTTGGCGTTTTTTCCCATGATGTCTTTGCTTTCTTTACGAATTGAATTCTTTGTTGGACATTTCATTATTTTACCAAGTACTGCTGTAAGGATGGCTCACGAGTAGTTCTGAAAAAAATTCTGTGCTGCACTTAAAATTGTTTCTCTTCTGCAACTTTCCTTGTACTTGGAGAACTATGCAAAGTTAATATTACCAAGCCAGGTATTCAATATACTTAGAACTCTTAAAGCCAAATTCTCTTGCCTGTTCATTTAAAGCTTTGAGCTGCATGATTTGTTTTGTTCTAGCTTTTGTTTTCAGTTGATTGTGTCATTAGGAAACCATCATCTCTACAGCTGACATTTTTTAGGCTTGGTCTTTGCTGTAAAATGTGTGTTTTTGTTGGGTGTTTTTAATATTTGGATAAAGTTGGTTTGGCTGTTTTCAAGCATGAATAAAATGAATAAATGTTTTCCCATTTTAAGGTTCCTGACTTCTTAGTGCAATTTTAAATGTAAATAGGCAAAATATGGTGGAAATAGTTGAAATAGAATAAATATTTCTCAGAGGCTGTAGCTCTTCTTGGTAAGTGCTTCTTTACTGGTAAAAATGAGAGTTCAGACTTTACCAAGCATGAGCAAGTACTGGATGGATTAAAGAGCAATGTGCTGAGAAATCCAAAAATGTGGCTGATGGTAAGGAGAGACTAAATGTTTGTTTGTATGTATGAGGTCCTCAGTCAATCAGTTCTCATTCCAGCAATGCTTGATCCCTTCATCAATAATCCTATCTGGAAAAAATCCCAGGTTATACAGTACTAAATAAAGGGTTGGTTACTTCTAGAGAACAATCTGGATTGCCTAATTTAAATGGCCACAGTCCAACAAAATATATGCTAATATATCCAACATGAAATAAAACATCTGGGAGGAACAAATGCAGATTGCAGAAAAAACTCTGTCTTGGACACAGACAGAGAAACCTGCATGTTATCTTAACAAAATACCATTTCTTAAGTGCTATTTCAAGTTCATATGTGCACAAATAAGTTGAGAATTTTGTGTGAAACACCGACTTAAAATTAAAATACAAAATCTTACAATCCAAGATTTCTAGAATACTGTGTCCAGTTTCAATAGTAAAGTGTGAGAAGGGAGGGGAAATAAGAGGTGGAAGAAAAGCCACAAAAATGAACAACAACTTGCTTAAACAGTAAAGTAAACAAGAGTCCTAGAAATAAGTCATCTTTCTGAAGCAGAAGTTGTATCCAAATGAGGAGAATAGGAATGAGCATTAACTTTGGCAAGTTAAATATAAACCATAACGAGGTAGAGCAAAAAAAATGTTGAGGAACAACTTTGTAAAGACATTAAAAAAAATAATAAAGCTTTTTGTCTAACTGTCAAAGGCAGAAAGCCTGTCAGAGATCCCGATGAGCTGATAGATGTTTATAATATTACATGTGAGTTAAGGGAAAGTAAAACTGTAGCAGAGAAGTTATTTGCATTGCTATTCACTGCAGAACAGTTCCCATGTGGACCCTTCATTTCCAGGGGACAGGCTGGGGGAAAGTGACAGAAGCTTGACGTTTTGGAGTGAATTCCTAGCACAAAGAATTGCTAGGAAAAGTTCTCACTTTGTGAGGAACTTGGTGTTGAAGTTGCCGAGTTACACATGGTTGTGTATAATCATTGCTTAAATTGGCCTTAGAATGGAAGAGTGAAAAGCAGTAAACGTGCTGGGCTTTTCAAGAAGGGTCTGGGGGGTGTTTGGGAAAGTGGAAACTAAGAGCAAGCCTGCTTTCTGTATCAGGCTTCTCTTAGAACCCAAAAATAAAGAATAGAATTAGTGTTCACAGATAGAGAGGAGACAAGTTGTCTTCTGCAGCAGGAACTTCTGCCCTGCAAATCTGCTTGTGTTGTTTGAATGACTGGATCAGCATTTGATAAAGGTGATTTAACTACTACAATACGTCTGGATTTCTTAAAAAAACATAATACACACACACACACACACACACGCAAAACCCCCAAGCAAACAAATCCCTGCCCAAAAACCCAAAACCAACCAAACATTTGCTGTTGCAAAGATTTTTTGGAAAATTAAACTGGTGTCATCCTGTAGTGATTCAGTAGTGACTATCTAAATAGTGGAAACTGTATGGGAAAAATCAGAAGATTGGATAGTAAAGGGATGTTACCCCTGGAGTCTTCTGGAGGAAAGTGTGCTGGGATCTCTGCTGTTCCAAGTGCTCATACACTGCCTGGAATGGAGGATGGATAATAAAGCACTGACACATTTTTCCAGGTGGTAAGACCAAAACCCAACTGTGAGGAATGTCAGAGGGATCTCACAGTGGTAAGTGGTGGGGCAAGAAAACAGCAGGCCAAATTCAGTTCTGCTGGATATAAGGCAGTGTTTGTGGAGAAGACTGATCTGACAGTTTGTGATGTGTGGTGGACTTAGTTGTGCCTTAGTCATACTCTGTGAAGTAGAGCAAGCAGAGGGTATTCACAAGCCTGTGTAACATAGTGAATGACATGGTTTGATAAGGTTTGGAGAAATTAAATGCAAATATTGTGCTCCAGGTTTAAAATAAATGAAGGTAAGTGCTATTTCATGCTATTTCCAGGCACATTTTTCTGAGAATGGGCTCCATAGTGGGCAAAAGATTAAAAAAAATAAAATACACTCTTAAGTATTCAGGCATGGAGCTCTCTAAGTTACATCCTAGATGGATGTTGAGGGCAGCATGTAGCTTGATGTATTCCCTGTTTCTTAGGCTTTTTACTGGAGTGTTGTCCCATGGACACAGATACCGAGTATTGAGCAAAATGGATTCCTGGTCTAATCTGCTGTGCCCATGCCTTTCTTTTCTGGGATTTTTAATGATTATGCCTTAAAAGCAGAGTGACATAGCTTCAGAGAAACATACTGTAATCTGAGTCATGACAGTGGCTCCCCACCAAGAGAAATGGATGCATGATCTCAGTCCTGCATCGCAGTGTAAGGTCTGGCCAGCTGGGCTGCATCTGCTGCTCACTGTAAATGAAGGAGTTATCTAATTTTTCACTTTCCAGGACAATACGATTCTGCCTCTTGCAAATCTCCCAACAGCAGATAATGACTCAAAGTGCCTGAAGTAAGGTTACTGGTTTCAGAATGATAAAAAGAAAATGGCAAGTGTGTTTGGTAAAATGGCATCAGTAGGTCAGTGAATTAGACTACTATGTTCAGTGAATTACACTATTTTAGTTGGTCTGAGGTCACCTACAAGTCTGGAGTTAATGCTTTGACCTTTTTGTAGAAGGCACTAACTTGTATTTGCAGTGGTAACACTGCAGTCTCCTGTGTGTCTGGCCTTGCTGTGGAAACGATGCTGCCTCTGTACAGCTCTTTCTATGCCCTATTCTTTATCAAATGAGAAAAGAGACCTCTGCCCACGGTTTGTGGCTGATGTGCCAGCCTGGGACAGTTCAGCTTCTCAATACTCAACTGCAATTTTCCAACCACAAGCTCTTGTAATTTGGCAGCTAATAATAAAAATTAGAGGAGGCGGTAAATAGAGAGGGAATGTCTGCAGCCTGCAGACTTGTGCATCTGTGTTTGGTAGGGGAACATGGCAGAGGTTTATTTAAAGAGTATCTGAAAGTATTTCAGAATAAGGGAGAAAGGGGAGCTTCAAAATGCAACAAATCTGTTGGTGTTGCAACCAAAAGAGTGTATTTATCATTTGTGTTTCAGATACGTAAGACTATTTTTGCACCAAGGATATGATTGTAAGCATCTTCTAGTCAACTGGTGCTAAGAAACAGCCTTATAGGAATACAAACCTCTTTAAGTCAATTCGGAAACAAAATCAGTTTGGTTTCTATTGATTAGCAATTGGTATTTTCTTCACGGTCATATGTTTTTCCCCTCTTATTTTTCAATACTGTAGCCTGCTCTTCACTCAGAGGATAAGGTCTCCTGTCCTGTAAAGTCTTCTGGGTTTTATTTTAATGCTGAATTGCTTCTTTGTACATAAAGTTCAAAAATTTTAAAGCTTTCATATCAGCAGAGAGTGCATGACACGGATTTATGCCAGCCACAGAAATTTCAGTGGCTTTCTCTGAAGTAATTTTTCTGTGGGTTTTTTTTCTGATGTTTAGTTCCCTCTTGATTTTGTAGGTCATAGACTCCTGTGCCTTTCTCCACTTCCACAGGCTGGGGGAGCATAGATGGGACAGCAGCAGAAGGCCTTTGTTTATAGTGTAGACTCCTGTCTCCTTCACGTCAGAGCTTGGCAAAAATTTCTTTGCTATTTGTGTTTTACAGATATGGTTTTGCAGCTTTTATACTTTAGGGAAAAAAAACCAAATGGGGGATAGGGACTTTGGGTGGAACTGGAGCTTCAGCAAGGGCTTCAGTAGGAGTCAGAAAAATTTAAAAATGTGGTCCCCTGATCCTAAATATTTCCACATTCATTTCCATATCTCCTTTCAGGAAGCTGTGCTTCTTATAACAAGCACACAGTAGCATCTGTCCATCCCACACATTTCTTCTTTGTTGTTTAGATATTCAGAGAAAAAAACTTTCTAAAAAGAGAATTTTTAACCCTCTGCTTAGAACTGACTTTATGCATGTCTGACTGTCTCTATGCCTCATGAATTACTGCCATGCCCAGCATGGGCTTGTACTGAAGTGACAGGGCTTGAGCTCAGTGCTTAGGGGCTGTCAGTGCAGGTGACTACTTCCTCTGTGATTAACTATTTAAGGAGAGCAGAGGAAGGGGAAGGATGGCAGCTTCATGTGGTTCCTGAGAGCTCATGAAGAAATAGGCTGGATAATTAATGTGCCACTACATTGCTACAGGATTGGTACAGGGATTAAAAACTGTTGCCTGACTGGTGTGGTACATCTGCTGCACAGCTTGGGGTATCTTCAGGTGCAGTGCATAGTATCTCTTAATTTTTTGAGATATATAATATATATATCTCTAATATATATACACATAATATATACACAAATAATCAGTTATTGATAGTAGGTGTTTTCTGTCTTCTAAATATAAGTATAATGTACATCTCATTTTGAAACACACTGTGATGGTTCAATTTGTTAATTTGAGCTGTGAAAGCAGCTTATGTTCAATGAAGAGTGGAAATACCTCAAGACTTCCACTGAAGTCAGGGTGCCTGTGAGACACCTTGTGAGACACTGCTGTGAGAAAGTCCTTCTGCTTTCCTTTGAAATGAGGTTGCTACTGCTCTGGGAGTGGGGAGTACTCAAATCCCTGTCCCTTCTTTAAGTCTCTTGTTCTGTGCCTGTGCATTCATTCAGGAATAGTTTGTGATGGTGACAGAGATAGTTTCAGAGCTCACAGTTACATTTGCAGTCCTGGTAACTGCTGTAATCACAGCTCTGAAAGGAACTTTGTAGGTGCCAGTGCCCAAAAAGGTGTTTGGGGAAGCTGGACCTCTGACCTGGAATCTTCATCACACCTCTCACCTGTCCCCACATCAAAGACTAAAGAAATATCGTTGTTGCATTATTGAGGTTTGAATTTGAAGGGACAAGTTGATGCAGGTGTGTTTTCTTCTAGGCAATGCTGAACATCATCCGTTTCCCTCATTTTCTTGGTTAACTCTGGCTAAAAGAGATCAAGACTCACAGGAGAGGAAAGGAGGGATAAAAGAGAAGTTGGCACCCTGGTCAGTTAAGCTGTCGGGGTTTTCCATTTCTCCAAGCTGCAGACTGTTAAATGCCTGGCCTGTGCCAGGGGCATTGAAGCATGCTGCTGCTCACCCTTACCTCCTGTCACCTCCTTATTCTGTGTTTTGTAAATCCCAGGCTAAACAAACATGCGAGCCAAAACACGCACCCTCTCAAATCACTCCTGGTGTCTGGGTAGCAGCTCCCCACGCAGAGCTCTGTGCCTTTTCCAGTAACACATCTTCCCATGCAATCAGCTGCTGTTCCACTGTCACTGCTGGCAAAGGGAGTATTTTGTACTTCTCTACCTTTCCTTCCTTGTGAATTTTATGAAGTGGTGCCTTTTTTCTCCCTTATATGTTGGTTCTAGAAAAACTTCCTCAGCTTTTTCACCTCTGCAGTTAGTGTGCTAGGTATTATATATAATTTGAAGGTACTTACTAAGAAGATGGTTTTTAAAAATATCTATTAATGTAGATTTTGAGTGACAGAATTGGGTCAGAGTATACAACAGATATAATTCCTATGTTTGTTTTATTTTCTTGGACTCATTTGAGAGATTTAAATCTCTCATACTTTGGCCTAAAGGTGACAAGTATGTTATCTCACAAAATATTTTTGCTGCGGCTGTCTCTAGTGAATATACAGCACAGTCTGTTAGGAGACATTTGCTTTCAATGTTCAACCTAGGATTGTTGTCTGAGCTCTTGTTGCTATTTATAATTGGATTGCCCTTCACGACACCCTGACTGCTTCAGTCCCTTGCACCTGCCTTGTCTGTAGGAGGAAGCTGGGATTAAGAAGCAACATTTGATAATTCATGTCCAGAGTGTTGCAAACCCCTGGTACTGAAGTGGTGGTAACCAAAGCTTTGTTTAAAGTGTGGTCATACAACTTAATTTCTCTGTGGCAGGTTCCCTGCATTCATTTTTTATTGTAGAAAACAGTGCTTGGAAACATAATTCCAGAGAGGAGCAGATGAAACCGGACACAGAACTTCACTGCCAGCTCTGAAATTCATGCACTGATTGACCAGCTGGAGCTCGTACTTCAAAACAAAATTCAATGGCAGCAGCTCATTGCTTCACTTCTGACAATGTGCATGCTGCTGCAATCAGGTTGAAGTAGACATGGCATAATGTAACAGTAGGTGTAAAAGAAAAAAGAGAAAGAAAAGGCTCTGTTTCTGTGTCTGCATCCCCACTGTTTGCATAAGGGGTTCGTGCTCCCTTTGTGCTGCTCCATTACCTGAGAGAGCACAGCTGCCTGTGCACACTGCAATGAACTGGGTAAGCAAAATAATCCTTATAGCTGAATATGAGCTTTTCCTCCCCATCCATCTACTCATTTTGTGCAAGATTATTTTTAATCCAGACCAGTTCACTGATTCCGTTTATGAAATTACCATATCATTATACAAACCCTGCCAGGGGTGCAGCTTGAGAATTGAAGAGCTAAGGTGATGGCACTGCAAAAACTTGGTCAGCCAGCCTGGGCACCAGGATAGGGATGTGGGGAGCTGATGCTCAGGAGGTAGAGATATGGTTTCACCTTCAGTTCATGTAGGTTGTTCTCTCTATCCCATGTTGACCTTTTAACCTTTAAACAAATGTGTAAAGTAATACATGCAATTCCCATGTGCTGATCATGACAGCAGATTCTGTATCAGAGCCATTTTTGGTGCTAAAATCTTTAATGTTTGACCTCTCCCAAGAGTTTAAAAATGAAGCATGTGAATCTGTGTTATGTGCAGCCTTTGTGACTGAAAAGTATGTCTTCCGTGTCTTTTTCGTGACTCTGGAATTAAGTGAGGCTATAAAATGAAAGCTGGAACATGGACACAGGGACTTTACTGAGCATGTGCCTTTCTGGCTTCGAAAAAGATGCAGAGCATATGTGTTCTTGCTTTCATTTGAGTACACTGCATCATATGTTAGAGTGGGAACAGGACAGGTTTGGTTGTTTTGAGGGTGGTTTTTTCGTTTGCTTGTTGTTGTTGTTTTCCAGAATACCAAAGTTATTTCTGAATTGTGGACTGTTAACAAAAAAAAAAAAAAGAAAGATAGCTTTGCAAATGTACAAATAAATAACCGTATTTGCATGAGCATGTAAGATTGTAATAGAAGCAATAAACTTAATTCGTGCCACCAAATGAGCATATTTTATTGTGCATGTGTGTTTGGGCTCTATTGCTGTGGCCCATCTGCTCTTAAAGCTATACCAGTAAGAATGTTTGACTTCCAGGAAAATCTTGCAGGAAAGATTGCTTGAGGAGCTAAATCCATTTGAATGAAGGAAAATATCAGTGAGCATGGAATGCAAGAAATGAAAAATATCAGTGAGCTTGAAGGTTAAGCTGTAATATCACTGCAGTTTTGATTATACAAGTCTTACCTTCTTTTCTCTTTCTCACATTCCCATAAGAAAATGTTTTTATCTCTTTTGATTAAAACTCTGACTTTGACTTTGTGAAGGTTCATATTTATTGGTCCAGACCACCATCTCCCCAGAGCCTCAAGTAGTTCCTTGGTATCTTTGAGACTCTGTATGTCACCAGTGATTTCCTCTTGCCATAGAAAAGTGTGCAGCTTCCCTCAAAGTTTTCTGAATTGTGTTCAAGAGTGGATAATTGTTCCTTCTGAACTCCCTACTGGTGGCTTTCATCACAGTTCCTATCTTTGGGTAGATTTCAAGTCAAATTATTTTCCTCTTCCATCTTTCTCTCGCCTCTATTACTGCTCACTTTGTTCTATTATTGAAACATTTCAGGAGTGTCAGTGCATGCAAATGTTGTCACTGAGCCAGTGTACATTGGCTAAGAATATGGATGAAAAGGCAGCCTGATAATTTATGCAAGATTATTAGACCAAATTAGAAACAGTCTGGGGAACCCTCCAACTCTACATTAAGCAAATGAAGGTAAAAACTGAAAAGATTATAAATTCTCTTTGTAGCAATTTGAAAAGTCGCTTGAGAACATTGTTCAGATAATGCTGTAGAAACTCTGACTCCACTGCATCGAGAACAGCAAAAGCTCCTTTGGTGACTATTTTCTTGGTACCTTTACTACAACTCTGAGCTAAGTATGCAGCAAAATAAAATCCATAAATGAATTGCTAAATAGTATCAAAGCAATGCTGTAATTGTTGGAGTAGTGCCAAGGGATCACAATAGCTTGGTGAAGTTCCTGTAGTTTCCCAAGTTCACCCAACCCAAAATACATGTAATACTGGAAACCAGGGCAAGAGCTTTGCCACACACTGCGGTGCAATGGGATAGCAGATTTCACTACTGTTACTCACTGTGGGTTTTTATTCTGCTTCTGTCTTGCTAAATTCTGGAGATTTATGCATTCAGTAAAAGTTGTTTCCTTTTTGTGTAATCTGCCGTACATTTAAGAATGATCACGTCCTTTCTCTCCTGAAGCACTTTGATTTACTTACACAGGAACTTCCTGTGTGCAAGTCAGGGCTGTAGCTTACTCCAGTGTCCAGCTTGAAAACCAGAAAAACTGTGTCCAACTTTCTTGAGAAGTGTTTAACTGTGATTTTTCTGAAAATCATTGCATCTGCCATGCTAATTTGCTCTTCCTTTAAGCTTAAATAACTGATGTAAACTTCAGGATTATGTAAGTTTGAAGTAACATGTCTTGTACAGTTCTTGGAAAAGAGAAAAGATTTGAGGTTTATATGGTTTCCCCTTTCTAAACTGCTATTTGTGTCACACCAATTTTAGCATGTTTCTGATCTGTTTATCCAGCCTAGGTTCATACAAACAGTTCCCTTGAATGCTTCAGGAAAAGTGGAATAGTTTTAAGTCACCTAAAAATGACAAGCAAGGGAAAGCTGTCTGTGACATGATGGGTTTCCCTGTCCCTAAAGCCATCCCTGGGCTCCATGATGTGCTATCCTGGGCTGGCCTGCAGCACGAGCAAGTCCATAGGATGGCAGCTGTTGTGGTGGGAGAGTCTTGCCTCCAGTTTGGAAAGAAAACACCAACTTTGGAATGGTCTCAGGGATGTTCAAAGCCACACCAGCTGCTTCACCAGGCAGTGAATTAGGGATGAGCAGCACAGCATATATCTGTCCTGGGAGTTCTGTTTATGTTTTAAGAATTTGTTTGTAGATGTGTAACCTCATGGGTGGATACAGTATACAGCTCCAGGCAGTCTTAGTGTAACCTGTGGCAAAACAAGCGACTCCTTAGAGCCAGCGGTGGCCAGCTCTTTTTGCTTTTGATTTGTTTCTTAAACAGTGTCTGTGGAGTTTAGGCATCTGCAGAGGAAGATGCTGGTCCCAAGGCTCTGGTTAAACAGGCCAGCTCTCAGTTTGCTGTCCGTGACTTATTCCTGCTGTTCTTGGAACGTCTGAGAAAGGATGTCCAGAATTTGAAGGAGGTAAAATGTGCTTACAGGTTCTGGTTTAAGGAAAGAAAACTAAAATAAGAAAACCACAAAATTTCTCTGTTTTTTCCCTTGTTGGGGATTTTTGTCAGCCATATGTACCAGGCATTTCTTCTTCTTCTTAAGACAGATCTGATCTCGTGGGTAATAATAACTATTTATGGAACAACAGGATACCGAACAGTTTATAAACACTAGGCTTGTTTATTTCTGCTCTGTGACTTCTCATTTCACAAAGGGGTTTCCTCATCTGTCAAGGGTGAAGAAACTTGTCTGAGTAGACACATCTGTAAAGAAGTAGTTGTTCTTGCTCTGCCATAGTAACCTGGTGGAAGATCTGTCCTGCTCAGCCAAAAATTCCACCTGTGCTCAGTAAGGAAGGTATTTTAGCAGGAAAGTAGTCATTGGGTATTTTCTAAAAGGAAAGGAGGAACTGTTCTGCTTCATTTTTCCAGCTCTGGCACCTGCTGCTAATGGAGGGTGTGGGTTTGAAATGTGATCTCCGTTGTCTCTTCTTTGGGAAGCAGATTCTTCATTCTTCAGTACTGCATTACTAGGATTTGCAATAGCTGGAGAACTCCTAAACCATGTCCAGACA
Organism: Gymnorhina tibicen; assembly: GCA_013399875.1. NCBI lineage: Eukaryota > Metazoa > Chordata > Aves > Passeriformes > Artamidae > Gymnorhina > Gymnorhina tibicen. Next base: position 1,281,732 of record VXAZ01010408.1, on the reverse strand, counting down.
GGAAATGAAAGAAAACAGGGCTAATAGGTTGGGTGGGTTTTATATTAATAGGACTTGATTTCCAGTGTTTTGCCATCTCTTGTGGGTTATTGGACAGAAAACACAGAGGAGAAACAGCACTTCATTCTGCGTAATTAGCTGCCAGACACTGCACCCTCTCTGAGAAGATGGGAAAAATGATGGTTCCAGGCCATCCAGGAGAAAGAGGAGAGAAATCCTGTGAAATAAGCCATGTCTGGAGTGCTCTAAGATACAGAATAATTCATGTAGAAATTTAGAGCTGTGAGAGATCTGCAGTGCTGACTGATGCACACTCTGCCTCCATCTGAACAGTGGCTGTGTGATGATGAACTGCTGAGATGTTGTGACAGATGCCAGTCAGAGGGATGTTTTTGACAGATTTTTTGTAATGATTAACATCACTGGAAGCAGTTGTTTGTGTTTCTGCATGTTTGTTTTAATTCATCTCCTTTTTGTTTCCCTTTCACAGCAGTGCCCGGTTTACCATAATGAGATTCAGGAAGCTGGAATCAGTCTCAATTAGTGGGGTTACTGTAAATATTTTCATTGACAGAACTGTCTTTATTCAGTTAAGATCTCAAAATACTTGAATGTTGTCTTATGTTAAACAGAAGATCCAGTAATTCAAATAAAGTGATACCAGGAAGGCAGTTTATTCTGAGATAATCCTGTCTTTAGCTATTCTAAAGAAATTACGTTCCCTGAAGATGCAGGAACCCCAATAAGAGGCAGAGGAGAGGTGCAGGAGGGAAGAGGAAAAGGTTCCTACAGACAGCTCTAACTGTATTCAACAAGTTGCCTGGCCTGTTTAGAAGTTCACAGGCACTGTTGTCTGCAGCTGGTAAACTGAGTAACTATTTGAGTTGTCTGTATCTGGAGAACTTGGAGCAGCCATCAGTGACAAGCCCTTCTTCCTTGGTGGGGAGAGGAACCCTAAGTGTCCCAGACATCTGGCTGAGGAAGAGCCCTGAACAGCTTGTTCACAGTGACCACTGCAGCTAAGAAGTAAAAAATTAAGTGAGAAAATCAGTGTTAAACACTTCAGGCATTTCTAGATTTGTGGGAATCTTTCACTTCTAGAAGTTATTTTCTAGTGTAGCACTGACTTTCAGCTGCTATTGAGGTGTTTCTTTTAATACCCAAGACCTGGCATGTCAGCTAGACTAGAGAGTCAGACACGCGGCGGGGGGAGGTTTCCAAGCTTGTTCCAGTTCGCAAGTGTTGAGAGGGTTTGTCTACTACATTTTATTTTGGGTTTGGGTTGGGGTTTTTTGTGGATTACAGTGCACCCTCTTCATGTCAGACCACTAAACAAAATTTTAAAAAACCAACCTGATTTCTCCAGCAAATTACAGTTGAAATTCTTGATCAGTTGCTTGGAAATAGCTACAAAACAAAGCATAAAATTAGTCAAATGCAAAATTCTGAGTATACCTGGCATCAGTCTCTTCATTTCATCTGCTGCTAGAAGATTTTGGAGACTTGTCTTGACTGTGGAAGCCAAGTGTCAATTCTTCAATACTCTGACTTCATAATGCTGCGTTTCACAGCAGTCCTAGGAAAGAAGATGCTTGTTCTCTGTCTTGTCTCTCTGGTTTTGTTTGGTGTCATAGTCCTGGGCTGTTTTCTCTCATATGCAAGGCAATCACTTCCTTCCTTCTCCCATTTTTGTCCTCAGAGCTCTTCTTTTGGCTCCACGTGCCTTTCTGTGTGGATGGAGATTGTGTCACACAGATTGTGTCCCTCCTTTATCTTTCTTGGGCTACTTCTCTGTTTCCTTTTTTGTATAAATAAGATGGTAACCTTTGTTGTCCACAACATTTTTAGGTCTTCTACAGCAGTTTGTAAATTCTGTGTCAGGAAGCACGTTCAGTGTGCATGCATCCCAGTCATACTGCTCCCCAGCTGAGCTTAGCTGTCTGTAGGCTTCCCAAAGCATGGTAACGGTATAGATGAGAACCTAAGACAGATCTCTCTTCTCAGTTTTTTTGGGGAGTTTCGGATAGAATGGGAAGACTCAGAGGCAGCAGAGAAGAATAAGAGAGCATGTGCTGGTGGACCAGAGGGTTCTGGCTCTCTGGGGCATTTTAAGGGAGCACAAGCAGTACTTTGGTGGTTTTTAGTGAGCCACTGCAAAACTTTGCCTCCTAGGCCCTGGAAATTCTCTTAGTTCCCTCTAGCAGGTATAAACTGGTGGGTTTCCAGTAAGCATTGCTCAGGAAAAGACCCTACAGTTCACATCACCCCTGGAGCATGACAGCCACCTTCACTCTACTGAAATGAAGTGAGCTGATTTGTTTTCCAGCAGACTAATTGCTCATGGCTTATTATAGAGACTATTTGGTGCCCTGTTCTGAAGACTGTTTGTTCCGGACAGCGTGTTTTAGAATATGTTTGTATGTGCTGGCAAATTTTTCAGGTTGTGCTGGTTTTTTTTCTAAAGGTCACCTTGGGTTTAGGAGAGTTTAAAGAACTGCAACAGCTAAATAGATACAAGAAATTCAAACAAATCCTGAAGGTGGTTGGATTGTGGAATTCTTTTCAGCTTTTCAGTCTGAACTTCCTTAAATTTGCCAAATTACTGAACTGACTCATTTACATCTGTATTCTAAGGCCTTCCTGGCCTTTTTTTCTTCAATTACAGTGTTTCATTAAAATTATCCTTGTAGTATTGCCTTAGTTTCTTCACACTGTGTCGTGTCATTCTGACCTAAACCTGTTTCTCAGCTACAGAGCTAAAATAACTACTACCATTGTGCAGTTCCCTTTCCCTGTGAGATTTGTGTTGCTTTTGCCTTATCTGTCCAAATGAATGACAGATGTTTTTGCATGGGCTGGTCCACGGTTTTATGCTGCACAGCACAATAGGACCTCAGCTTTCATCCTCGGCTCTGCGGTGATTAACATGGTGAGTAACATTCCTAGAGGCTACTGGGTTATTCTGCTGGTAAAAGATTATTCTGCCCTTTCTGTGCTGAGTGTTTCTGCCTGCTTTTGCAGTTTTGCACACTGTGCTCTTTGGGTAGACCTGGGGTTGTGAGCCACTGCCTTATCTATCCTTTTCCTTCCATGGTAAAATCTTTTTATCCTCTAGACCACCATGTCTCCCGGTATGCTGTGATACTACAAGTATGAAAACACTTGTCAGCTTATTCTGCTGAGCCACTGTTCATGATTCCTGTAACTGTCTCCCTCTGAACCTGTAGGAACTGTTTGGCAGCTGGATGATAATGATCTTACTTCAACATTTGATGTGATGCCATGTTTTTTGTATTTGGAATGTACATTGGAAACAGCAGAAATGAGTTTTGGCTGGAACTTCAGTGCAGTCTTGCAGGCAGTAAATAACAAAGACTTTAACAGGAAAAGAGAATCCAAACACTTTGTGTTCTGGGTTAGCTTGTATGAATCAGCAAGTCTGTGTTGCTAAATAACAAGATCGGATTGCTAAATGTAACCCAAATAGTATAGCCATGTAGAGACATAACTCATGGGATTCTTCTCCAAAACTGGTCTACAAAAAACCAGCAAGCTGCTTCCTCTTCACATAGCTGAACCCTGAGCTGGGACTTTCTCTTTTTAGTATTATTTCAGTAACGTGCTGCTTTCTCCTGTTGTTTACACTTGTATTTCTCCTTTTAGTCTCTTGTAAAACTGCTATTAAGTTCATCCTTCTCATTTATCATACTTTCAGTGACAAGACCTGCCTCCTTTCACTAACTCCCTCTTTTCCACTCTATTAAATTCAGGCTTATTGGCCTCTGCAGGACTCTGCGGACAGTTACTGCCAACCACTTAACTGTTAGCTGAGTTAAACGTAAAAACCATTTTGTCTTTCCAAGGAAATCTGGGAACATTCTGACAGCTCACACAAGCTGTTTGCAAGCCTATAGTGGATTTAATTGCAAAGATAAATTATTAGATGATACTTTCCTGTAAAATGTTCAGAATTATTTAATCCTTGTATCTGGGTACCTGAGACTAGGGAGAAAAACAAGATGAGCCAGAAGAGAGCTCATCTGTCTGACTGAAGGTAAAAGAAACTCGATTTGAATTGCATATTCATTGTTTGCCAGATGTTGCCACAAAGTACCCTATGAGTTTGAATGTGGTAAGTTTAAGCAGCATGTTTTGTAATGCATACACTAAGCATGAAATGGTGGGCACAAACCTGCCTTTGAAAGGAGGAGAAGCTCATCTGTGGCTCTTGTGCCAGAGCTCATAAGCATCATGGGTAGCTTTTATTCTCTCTGACATGGCTCTCCTGCCTTGGGGACCAGGCTCCTACCTCGGTGTGGCTGTGCATCCCAGGTTGTCTCACAGTGGAACTCTGTGTTACGTGATGTGGGTGTGGTGCGAGGTCTCTGACTATGAGGTAGGTTGGAGTAGCCACTGGTTTTTATGTTGCATTTCTCAGTTGTGCTCATTAATCAGAGGGAGGCGGAGTCTAATGTATTGAGAGCATCCTGAAGGACAAGTCTGGGCATTGCAAAAGAGTAAAACCACGTTTTATTAAGGAATAACAGAAGTGCACAACAGTGATGGAAATCATTGTAAAGCAACCATGGTACTAGTAGAATAGAGGCTATAAAAGTTACAGTTCAGCCTCATGGGAAATTTGTGAATGTTGAATCCTTTGCTGCCTTTGCTATTTTTTCTTATAATTTTCATTTCCAGATGCTCTGAATTACATTGATGAGGAGGGAAGAGAATCCCTTACCTTTCTTGCATTTCAATTTGCAGACAGCTAGCAAAACCTCTTGACCAGAGGGAAAGTGAAGAGATTTTCTTCTTGGCTGTGTTGGTTCAGTGTAGTGTTCTACTCCTTGAACTAAGCAGAAAAGAAAAGGCTAATAATGGGAAATCTTCTAAGGTGCTAATTTAGTGTGGTATGTCAATGTTTTCTGCAGTGCTTGTACCATCTGAGTTTAAGTGATGCAACTCTGAATTTACTGTCTTGGTTTGCCTACAGTGAGGAGGTAATGAAAAGAAAAAAGCCCAGTAGTTATGTCTGTGCTTTGGTATCTGGAAGAGCGAAGGGGAAGCTAGAGTAATTCAATTACAAGCGTAAGAGCTCTACCTTCTGGGACCTGTGCCATGGAAAAGTATAGATTTCATTTTTTCCTAAAGCACACATCTCCTGCAAGTGCTGTAAAATGTACTTACAGGAGGAAGGAAGCCAGCTGAGGTACCAGAGCAATAGTCAGAGTGTGTGTCACACCCCTGAAAGCACTAGGAATTATGTAGGAAAATAAGCACTAGCACAGCTCTGTGGAAGCAGTCAGTGTATTTCATAGCAGGTATTTAATAGTCCATTAGTACTTCTGGTGACATTTCCGCACTGTCTAAGGTGCTTATTAAAAGCACATCCATTATGGATTATGCTTCAAAAAGGAGGCATTTGTGGGCATGGATCCCCCACTGCAGTGTAATATTAATGTTAGTTTTTAAAATTTATTTTAAAAGAGAGAGAAGAATGTGCCCAGTGAAGGTATAACTCAATAAATCTTTACTGTGTGCATGATGCTTTATACTGCTGTGGCATAAATGTGCTAAGAAAAAATGCATAGAAAATATTTTCACAAGCTGACTCTGGTTTCTTTTGTGATTGGTTTCAGATCCTTGACTTTAAACCAGCATTTCCAAAGTTCAGTCTGTATCCATGTTTTATGAACCTAGTCTCTGTTTTTTTAGCTATATGTGCTACAGAGCTGTGAGAGCCAAATGCATTCAATACCTCTGAAATCTAGGCCAAAGTTTATAGACTTATTTTACTTAAATTGCCTTAGAAAACTGAAGTCTGGGTAGCCTATTTTGAAAATGGTGACCTCTGTGACTGAAAGCTGCTAAAGCACAAAATTTCACACAGTGATGGAAAGGAATTCTTCATGCTGCCCATCACTTCAAATGGTGTAATGGAGCAATGGTTATGAACAGTTATGATAAAACTTATCTCAAAATAATTTCTGAGTCACTCTTGGCATAGCATTATTCAAGAAAAAATAGTCCAAGTTATAGATGGTTTAGGAGTAAATTTACTTGGTGCCTACTTTGCAAGCAGGCAAAGGATTAAGTTCAGCTTTCTTCCTCCCTCGGTTAGATAAAGATAGTGAAGGAGTCTAAGGCTAAGGAGTCTAAGATGCTTCCAAAAGGAGATAACAGAGCCCATTCTCAGATGGCTGCTGGGAAGCAGGAGGGACAAATCTCTGAAGGAAGGGCAGTTCCTGCCCTGTGGATTACAGAAGCAGAAGTAGTTCATGGGTTTGGCAGCCTTTGCTAAATCACTGAATTGTGGTGTTTGTGTTGTCAGGAACCTTGGCCTCATCAGAAGGATTCTGTCTGGGATTGTTATAGTCCTGAGCTACCCACTCTTTGGATGTTCACAGACTCTTTCATGCCTAGGAGGCTCTGACCTCTGAGTGCTTTTTGGACTCAGGCTTTGATAATACTCGTGGAGAATAAAACCTGCCATCTAGCTGCCAGCATAACCCAAGTGCTGGCTGCCCTTTCTGTTCTCCAGTCTCTTGCTTAATACCTTTTGTCAGATCAGCTGGATTGATGCTGAAATGATGTAGAACAGAAGCCTCAATCAGATAAACTGAAGTCCCTGTTGCTCCCATCTTCATATTCACGTGTGTTCATATTCAAGAAATGTTCTGCTTTGTGCTGGCCAAGATGCTTCGTGGGTATAAATTATGAAACCGGATCACATGTCTGGGCACAAAATTTTCAAATTTCTGACCTCTCTGCCAATTGCTACATTTCATGAGGCTGTTGGGGAGCTTTGACTAATAAAGGGATTGTTGAACTATTAATTTGACTCAAGCAAAAAAGTGAAGCATCTTTCCTATTTATGCTTATTTGTCATATAAGTTTATATTAGTTGCACGGTTCTGTAGTTTGTCAGATGGCTGTGCTGAAGAGTAGCTTAAAAAAAATAAAATCAAAACACTAGGGAGAGATAGTTGTCACTTTTACTATCTGTTTCCTTTACAACACAAGTTAATATTTTAAGCAATGCCATAATGTGCACGCTCACTGGGCGTGCTGGGCTTTCTTGTTCTTTTAGTCTCTGCTCTGTGACTGTCCTTTTGTCCTTGCCTGCAGCAGCACTGCTGGCTGTACCACAGTCCTGAGTCTCCCAACACAGGCAATAGTGTCACACAGCTCTGGCGTTACCTTATTTATCAGTCCTACCACTCCACTTAAACTGTGAAGGTGTGGAATGGTGTTGGCGTTTGTATACATAGGAGAGCTTTGACTAAACGGCAAATGCCTTGATTGATCAAATTATCCTTGTGTGTTTTATGCCAGGTAGATATGCCCATTAGCAATGGGATGACATTAAAGCTACAGATTTCCAGTTTTGTTGAGTGTCAATTTAAACTGTGATTTTCAGAGGATGAAATCCTCTATTTTTATACATTAATCTAGTTTTCATGAGCTCTTCGTGGCCAAGCATTAGGTCAATGGAATAGCTATGAGTAATAATCAAATTAAAGCCCTTTTTTTTTATTTTGTAATCTTACCACTTGATTAGGCTGATTGAGGTCAGCAGGAATTACAGCACTTGCATAAAATGGGGTTTTAGCAGACCCTTGTTTCTGAGATTTGACCTGGATAGGAATTGAGCTCTTGCAACGTTATTGCTGGGGAAGGATCACAGCATCACTGACTAGGTGGGGTGGGCAGGGACTTCTGGAGATGGTCTAGTCCAAACCCTTGCTCAAAGCGGGGTCACCTGCAACAGGTCGCTCAGGAGTATGCTCAGCTGTGTTTGAACAACCTCTCTGCACAACCTATTCGCGTGTTTGACCACCCAGCAGTATTATTATTTCAAATGGAATTTCTTGTGTTTCAGTTTTGTTCCCATTGCCCTGTGTGCTGTGCACCCCTGAGAGGAGTCTCTCTGCCTGCTTGACTGCCCCTGTCAGGTGTTCATGCACGTTGATCAGAGCCCCCTGAGCCTTCACTTCTCAAGGCTGAACAATCCCAGCTCTCTCAGCCTTCCTCTCATGGCAGATGCTTCAATCCTTTAATCATCTTAGCTTGCTGGACTTGTTCCAGTGTGTCTCTCTGTAGGGGGAGCCCAGCAGTGCCCCAGCCCTGCAGCAGTGCCCCCCCGGTGCTGAGCCAGGGAAAGGGTCCCCCCACCCCGGGAGCTCTTGGCCGCCTTTGCCTCAAGGGTGCAACACTGGCTAGTGCTCAGCTTGCCCAGCAGGACCCTCGTCTTTGCTTGTCATACAGCCTTGTGCCCCATCTCAGTGATACCTTGAATAAAGGCCTCATTCATCTTTTGAGTTATCTTTCTTCCTTTGGTTTCCTTAATTACACCCTTGCTAATCATTTAAAAAGAACCCCATTGATCAAGAGGTAGACTATCACGGAAGCTGTCACTAAAACTGCTTGGAGGGTGGATTCTTCGTCATGCTTCTGCCCATAGTAGCAAGAATTTTTTGTAAGTTAGAGGCATTTTGTTTTCATTTGTACAGACAGGAAGGAGGTGGAGGATAGAATATCTGACTGAAGCTTTAGCTCTCCTCCCTGTTGCAATTTGTAAAGCTGCTCTCCTGTTTTTCGGCTTTTGAGTGTCATATGTTTAGGAACTAACTTCAGAACAGTAAAATATCTCTGAGCAGTGTCTCTGGTCTCTTTCACACCACTAAACTAATCAGTGCTAAATCACTGCATACATCCAGGAATTTTAAAGAGGCTTAAGAATGTAAAGATTGAGCTGCTAACCAAAATGGGCAGTCTCTCATTAAAATCAGACTTTCAGCTGCAGGAATGAAATAAACAAATATATTACCTAAACTTGCCAATAGACTTGAAAAACCACAACACAATACATGTGCTCTACCAGGAAAACTCTTTAAAAGGAGTGTTAAAAATAGACCTCTAAATATGTAAGTGACCATGGTATGACACAGACTAGCACAACTCCTGTAATTCACTGTGATGCAGTGTGAACCTATTTGAAGTTTTGCTATATATGTAGTGGCTCAAATATCACAATTCAGTGCCCTTTTTTTCTTTGCTGTGACCTGTTGCATCACTTAAGACAACTTGCTGTGCTTTCCTTATACACTTCTGCTTTTCCCCCTCTATTTACAGGTGTTTTGTTCTCCCTGTCTTCTTTTTTACTTGCTTCACTGCTAAGCTTCAAGGACTGCTCTCAGACGGGTTCCAAGCAGGCTGTAGAAGTGTGACTCTGAAATATGGTTTTAAAAAGTAAACTGTCTAGTCCAAGTCACCAGAGAGCCTGTTCCATTGTCTGTGCAGTCCTGTATTTATGACTTTTCTTGTTATGTCTTCTTGGTGATGTTTTCTGAGCTGATGTGATGTGACTTTACAGGAGGGGGTGGAAGAAGCAGTGTGACAAATTGAAACCGATGGTGTTTTAGGTTGCTTCAGCCAACAGCCTTTAGCACCGTCAAGCTGGCTCTTCTCAAAAGAGTTTTTGTGGGTTTTCACTGCACTCCTTCACAGGTCCTTCAGAAGGACCTCCTCTTTCACACCAGTTCTGTAAAGCTTCCTGTAGGAGGAGGCTCACAGTGCTCAGGCACTACTCCTATGCTCTTCCTCTTACTCCTTGATAAGAAGAGGTAGTGGTAGAAAAGACCTGCGTGTCTGCAAACCTGCTTCAGATCGGCTTTCTGATCTACTCCAAAATAAAATTATAGCATGTCTGTCTAGGAAGAACAGGTTTTGTATGGACAAAAATGTGATGAATTTAGTTTGCAGAGGAAATGCCATAGGTGTGTACCATTTAGTGAATGTCAGAAAAGTGGTGAATTGCATTAATATTAAACCTTCTTGGCTTTTAATTAAATGGAAATAGCTCATGTTTCAAACTGGTCTAATGTTATAGGCTTTACTGAGACAAGATCTGAAAGAGAGATGTAACATCATAAACTACTACAAGTAACAAAACTGCTATAGTTACAGTAGATTTAAAAAAAAAAAAAGAATGTGAATTCTTGCTCTTTAAGGTATTGATTTTGAAGCTGATTGAGACTGGGAAGAAACTGTGTCTCTGGTCAGTTTATTCCACTATGTCTTAGCACAAATTTATTTTACTTTTGTGGGAAGTATGTTGCTGCTTTTTTTTTTAGGTGGGATTGCTTATCGGATTTGGTGTAGCCTTGATGTTTGAAGTAATGCATGTCCTACTGTCATCTAACTGAGTAAAAACATGTGCGGCTGCACACATCTTATTCATAGCCTTTTTCCAAACCTACCAGCTAATCTAATCTCAGTTAATTGTTTGAGTGATTTCAGTGTCTACCAGAGGTAATTTGTCAACACTTCCCACACAAGACTGGGTTTTAAGTCATTATTGCTGGATCAAAGCATATGTATTCCTGTACTTCCTGCAGGTCCATGGGGACAACATGTGAATGTCCGAGTCAAAGCTGTACAGAAAGTGGGAGAGTGTCTCTATGGTCACCTACTTTTGTGTTGTCAGATTGAGACTCTGAAATTGCTCAGTTGGCCAGAGTCGTAGTAGCACTTCTCTTCTTCCTGTGCCTGACTTGTTCACATGCCAGTTCTTTGACAGCTGCAGGACATTGCTACAGAGGCAGTTTTCCTGTGTCTGAGCTTCATTCCCACGCTAGCTAAAGCTAAAGAGTAGTGTGGCTCTTTGTCATTTGTGTCTGGACAGACCTCATCTCCTTATAAAATACGTCTTTTAGAAAGCTGGTGTTTGACTCCTTGTGTGCAGCTGCTGAAGAACATGGGCCGGCTCAAAAGAGCAGGAGAGGATCTCTTGACGCAGTTGGTAGCTGCCATAATTGCTGTTTCTTGTTCAGTGCAGTCTGTGGATGTAGTGACTTCATGTTTTTCACCAGCTGGAAGCCCAGACCATTTCGTGAGCATGCCGTGCTTTCTGTGCATGTGCCCTGTTTCCAGAAAGCAGCTGGGGCTTACTGTATGTGTATGGCCCTTCAGTCCTATACAGATCACAGAATCATACAATGGTTTGGGTTGGAAGGGGCCTTAAAGATCATCTAGGTCCAACCCCCTGCCATGGGCAGGGACACCTTCCACTAGAGCAGGTTGATCCAAGCCCCTATCCAGCCTACCCTTGAACACTCCAGCCCTTTACCATCTTTGTCGCCCTCCTCTAGACTCACTCTGGCAAGTCCATGTCCTTCCCTGGCATTTGTAATGGTCCTGTCAGGAACTACAGTGTGCAGAGAGAGCTTTTTAGTCAGAGGCCATAAATCTGAAACTTCCCAGCCATCTTAACAGCCACGAAACATCTTAGGGAAAGGTGTCCTCTGTAAACACAGGAGGAGGCTGGACTCCTTATGAGATGGGAGAGGCAATACTGCCTGCAGTACTTCCCAATTTAAATGTTGCTGAGTGGTCTGCCAGGCCACAAAGGAGAAGGTGCTCACCTGGTGGGTAGGAGCAAGTAGCTTGAGGTAGACATCAGGGGAGCCAGTTGGAAGCTTTAGGAGATGCAGTATGAGAACACATAAGGAACATAATGAATTCATGAAAAGGCTTCTGTTGTACAGAGGTGGCGTGTACTTCCCAGATGAGAGCTGCATGAAACAAAATTTCTTCAAGCTTGGTAACGTCAAATCCCGAAGGCAGATTAAGGGAAGACCTTGAGGGCAGAGAGGGATGGAGAGGTAGGGGACAATGTGATTGCTGAGGCAGCTGGAAGGAGATAGGATCTTTCGTGAGGGGGTCTTCTGGTTGAGCTGCACTGAATTTTCCTTTGGCTTTTACTACAGAGAAGAAAGGTAGAAGAGAAAAATCATCTATACAGTCTTTCTGCATAATGTGTTTCTACTTACATGCATCAGAACAAAAAAGATTCAGTTCTTTGTGCATCAGGTCATATACCTGGGCAATTCCTTCCCAGAGCATGTGACAGCTGCAAATTGTCTGTACAAATTCCAGAGGAGTCTGGACAAACATTTGGAGGAGGGATCCATTGCTGGGAGGGAAAGGGGGGTTGCAGATTAGACAAACCACATCAAGCTCAGGAAATCCACTCAGCTGAAAATGTTTGAAAGCTGTGTGAACATTAGGGAGGAAATATTTTATCTCTTTGCCCTGTTCTTGCTTTACCTTGGACATCCACTTATTGCCATTTTTGGAAAAAAGCTTTTGAACTCTGATCTGCCCCAGCACAGTCTCACTCGCATCCTTAGGTGGGATTTTCCTTACTGCTGGGCAATCAAGCTGATGAATTCTTAAAAAAATAATCCCAAGCTAAAAATCAAGCAACACTTTTTTTTCCGCTCCCTCAGAGACAACCAGTTCTGGTGCAGTAACTGGAATTACCAGGAGAGCACAGCTCTGATCCCTGTGCCTGTCCTGGGGTTGGTGTTGGTGGTTGCTGCTGGCACAGCTCAGTGCCTCGAGGTCACTGCCCTCACTCCGGGCTCTTCACGTGCATTTCAAGAAGCGCCCACAATAGCTTTCAGTGGGTGATAACAGTGAGCAGAGCAGGCAAAGTTTGTTCAGATTTGTGCTTTGCACACATTCAGCACGCTCTTGGTATCACAAGAAGTAAGTAGCCATGGAATGAAAGCTCCCTCCAACTGTCACAGATTCTCCAAAGCTGTGCTGGCCCCAGGCAGGTTTGGAAGCAATTTGCTGATATTCCTGCACATCAGCCTGTTCTTATTTCTACTAGAGCTGCTCTTGTATTTTTATTCCTAATACCTGTTTTTAAGGAGATACTAATCCCTCTAACTGGCGGCACCGTTTTTCAAAGTTTAGCTGATAAAAATTGACGGGAGTGGACCTGTTTTGCTGCCTCTGAAGTTTGGTATCAGCAGAGGGGCTGTCAATTTGACTCACTCCATGACTGGCCAAGATATTAAAATGAAAACCATTGCTACAGAGCACGTATCAGATTGTCATGGTGGGAAAACATGCACTGGAAATACTCAGAAATAATTGCTACAAGACAAGTATGGTAACATGAGTAACCTGATTTGTTGAGAAGACTGGTTACTACACAGTTGCTGTTGAATTCAGCAAAGTGCTGATTGTCTCTGAAAATCTTTTCTTTAGTCACTTGTAGTCTGTGGTTTAGACAGTGATGTTTGCACAGCACTGATGTGAGAATCTGCAGGTTTTATAGTTGTGTTGCTTGTGAACGTCACAGCCAAGGGCACTTAGTCTGCAGCTCAGGGAAAGCAAAATGTCCAGTGGAAAGGTACAATTTAGGAGGGCTGAGCATGAGCATTACAGAGGCAGAGAGAGTAATGTGGGATGATCCTGTGCTGTTTTCTCACTCCACAGCTGTCCGTTTGAACACTTGCCCTAAGAGCACCCATAAATACTTGTGGGAAGTTCTCCTTTTGGCCAACAGCATTGCTATTTTGCTGGTGAATGCAAATCTGCTGTTTCTCTTGTCATTGAGATTAGCAGATACTTGGCTAATGTAGTCCTTCAACTTTTCTGTTTAGACAAGGAAATTTAAGAATATCCTGAATTAGATGGGGTTTAATTTTTTTTAAACTACTCCAAGTTAATATGGGGAAATTGTTTTTAGTGAAATAACTATTTGGGAAAAAATCTGAAGGGCAATCGCAACATTTTAAAGGATTTTCTTACAACTTTACAAAAAAAAGTTATTATTGATTTCCATTATTTATTTATTTATTTATTTAGTGGCTTAATAACTTTTTTGTTATTTGTTCTGTTGTACCTCTGAGTTCAAAAAAGTGACTAAGCATTTGTTGATTTATTGGAGGGTAGAGGTACTTAAGACAAAAAGATAGTAGAAGTAGCTGGTGATTAAGATTACTCGTCATTTGTATTATGGTCTTCATTTTCTTTTGCCAGTGCATTTCAAAGCTTTCACTTTACAGGCTGAGAGCTTTCATGCCTTTTTGCAGTTTTTCTTAACAAGGCGATTGTTTTGTTAAAAGTAAGATTAAATGAGAACAAAGTGACTGCAATTTGTCATTTTAATGGAGAGATTTCTTGCCCTGTCACACCATGCGTGTCTGCTTCCAAAATGTCTGTAGTGAAAAGTTTAATACTTTTAAGAAGTAGAAAGAAAACACAGAACACCTTCTCTATGACAGATGTAAATTGAAAGTAATTGTTTGTGGAGTGCCATGTAAGTGGTTAGACAAACATAAGTGGGCAAACAAAAGAATGAGAAAAAACCAAAACAGGATGATGTTAAGAAAATGATGATGTTACAGTGAATAGACTGAATTCCAGGCCGAGGCAGAGACTAGCTGGTGGAGGCTCTAGAGCACAAGTTCTGTGAGGAGCTGCTGAGGGAGCTGGGGGTGTTTAGCCTGGAGAAAAGAAGGCTCGGAGGGGACCTCATCACTCTCTACAGGATGAGAGACTGAAAGGATGTTCTGGTGCGGTGGGCGCCCTTCTCTTTTGCTAAGTACCAAGCAACAGGATAAGATGAAATGGCCTCAAGTTGTGGCAGGGGAGGTTTAGATTTGATACCTGAAAAACTTTCTCCACCAAAATCAGGCAGTGGAACAGGCTGCCCAGGGAGGTAGTAGCGTCACCATCCCCAGAGGGAGCTAAAAGACATTTAGATGTGGCACTTGGGGACATGGTTTAGTGGTGGCCTTGGGAGGGCTGGGTTAATGGTTGGACTCGATCTTCGAGGTCTTTTCCAACCTGAATGATTCTATGATTCTTTTGTGTCTCCCTGATGGTTTCGTGGAGATGCTGGGTTACTCTCTGTACTTTGTTCCACCCACACTGTAAGGGTATGGAAAACTCCCGGGTGTGGCAGGGTTTCTGTGTCAGCTGGCAGCGCTGCACGCTGGAGCTGCTTCATGTTGGTTTGCCTGAGGGGGTCACTGGGAGAGTATCAATTGTAGGAGAGAACTTGTTGGTGCTTTCTACAAAGGCTGAATGCAGTTGACGCAATTAAACGTTTCTACTGGGACAAAAGTAGTGGATCAGCAACGTTCACTGCTCTTTGTGATATTCAGGAGCAAATATCAATGTCGATAATGAATATGCCTGCAGCATTTCTTTGGTTTGGAATTGGAATCACGCAGACTGCACTTTGTCCGTGTGCTATAGCTCCCTTTGATAACAGCCAAAGATGTGTAATTTTAACTTCAGCCGTTATGTCTTGTTTTCTTTCCCACAGCTGTAGGAGAAGTGCTTTCTTTATCAAGGATACTGAAAGAGAAGGCATACTTGTGAGAGTTTTTATCCCCTCATCTTCACCGTAACCATTTCCTTTAGTAGCTAATAATATTTAGTATTTATTTCAGTGACTTACATAAATCTCAAATGCATAAACCAGCAGCATCCTTTTTTCTGCAGTTTTTTCTTGTGGGAACTTGTTGAAATGAACTATCTCATTGAAAAACTCCATTCCTGGAATGAGGAGGACTATTGTACCATTCTTCAAGTGGAGCAATGAGAACTGGGAGTGTGTCTCTGCTTTGATTAGTGAGTCAGGGAGGATATCAGTTCCTCTAGCAGATTTATAACATTTTAGAGGGCAGGCTTTTCAGAGCATACCTTGTGCTTCAGGTATCCATCAAACCTCTTGGCAGAGTCCTTTGAAGTTAGCACTGTGGGTGCTGTTGTTGCTGCACGGTCTCTTGCCAGATGTGTGATGAATTTGCGCGTGGGGACACAGCAGAGCAGAGGACCCTGGCTGGACGAGGCCGGTGACTGTGCTGGCTGGAAGGACAGGCCTTTTTCTTCACACCTGCTTTGCAGGTGGGACAGGAGAGGTTCACATGGTTTGTGGTTCTTTCCTTCATCAGAGTAGTGAAGACTCACTTCCAGTCTCTTCTTCCCTGCCTAATCTCTAACTCAAGCCAGACACTTTGTGTGGGATGATGAGGAAAGGATGTAGCTGTCTGTGCTGGCACTGTTTGCAGCTTTCTCCACAGCACCCACTTGCTCTGTGAGTCAGTAAATCCTTTTGGTTTTGTCAGGTGGCCTCTTGCATGGAAACTCTTCAGTGTCCAGTCTCTGTGCCTTATCTCTGGAAACAGTACCTAGAAAGTGGTTTTACAAGCTCAGTGTCTTACCCTTGTTTTGTTAAAATACTTGTTTATTTTTAAAACCATGGGACCGAAGGGGAGAGGCGTATATTAAATAGTGCTGATATTATCTGGAAGATTTTAATGCATGTTGCTTTACAGATCACCACTCTTAGGCTAAGGGCTGGAATTAATAAGGTGACAGAGAAGCCAGAAAATTACATGAAACTGGGTATGAGGTCCGTGTCAACCCTATCAAACATTATCTCCAGTTTACAGAAGTACCTTCTGGCACCTAGGGGGAAAGGTCCGTCTGAAAATACTCTTTCCACTTGGGCTTCTGGCTTTTTTTTTTTTTTGTTCAGGCTTTCAGTGAAATCCTTGGAGGTTTTTGCATCTGGTTAAAGGAAGAAAAAAGCCTCTGTCTGAATCTTAAATAATAACAACTGGCTGCCCCCACTTTGTCCCGCACCACAATGTGAAGTCTATTGTGCAGCAGAGAAACAGAAACGCATCTGGAATTTTTCCCATTGGGATTGATATGGATCTCATTAATAGCAGCTTTGTGATCTATCTGCAACTGTTTTTCAGTAAGTGAAATTATTCTGATAGTAATGGTATTTTTTTGGTGTACATTGTACAAATGCACGTCAAGTGGCTGTACCTAGGAGGTGGCACTTAAAGCTACACTGTCCTGTTTCACCTAATAGAAGGAAAAAAGCTTATTCTCTGGTTGGATGAATGATGCTGCTTTGACTTCTTGGCAAGCTTGAGAATCACACAACTGTTCCTTGAACAATTTCCTAGAAGAAGGATCATGGCAAGCTAAATTGTTTAGGCCTTAGGAATTTGTGCAATGGAGAATATTTCCACTCTCACTGTTCTTTAAGTTAGGATGTCCATCTGCTGAATAGTGCAAGTCATGGTGTGGATTCCAACCAAAAAGCATTGTCCAGTTTCAAAGTGTTTGGGGAGAACTGTGTTTGCCCAGCATCTCCCATGCTTGCCCATCACCTCCTATGCTTTCAGTCCCTTCTTGTTTCCACCGCAAATTTTGTTCCTGTTTCTAGTTCATATCTTCCTGTTTTCTCAAATAAACTGCAGACTTGATGTGATATAATCATTGCTGTGCCAGTTTTTCACATGAAATCCACATTGTGATAACTAAAAGAAAAATCTTTTGAAAATAACTGACAAAAAATTGTAAGAAACATCACAGTGGACTGTGTAATTGTCTTTGAGCATCAATTTGTGGTGTGCAAAGAAGATTCACTTCTTGTCTTTGTTTCTTTGCATTTAATTATCTGCCTGTCTTGTGTGCTGTAGGCAGCTATCAGAGCAATAGCTTCTGCAGACTTCTTTTCCCTCACTTTTACTGTTTTCCTCTCATTTCCTGTTTGTGTCTGTAAGCAAACTTGTCCCTTGCCTGCATTTTCACTGGGGAAACCTTCTCTGGATCACCTTAAAGTCACTGTAGGGAGTTGCACTGATGAGAATTGCAACCTGCAAATAGTAAGTAACAATGAATCAGGATGGAAAATGCATGCAGTTGAAAACTAATGGTTTCTTTTTATTCTTCCTCAGGTTTCTGAGTATTTATTAGTTATTGAGGTCTCATTTCCAACTATAAGTCTAGAAAAACATTTTTAAATTTGATGTGGGATTTTTTTAACATGAAGGCTGTGATTCTCCCAGGAGTGTGATATGAGGAACTGTGTCCTGTAGAACTTTTCATAATATTGCCCTACATGTAAGAAAATCAGAAGAGCTCACAAGACTTCTGTTAATGCCATAATGTGTATTTCACGGCAGATTAATGTTTTCCATGTGGTGTTAATAGGAATTTTTTGTCTAGGTTCTAAAATGGCATTGGTCATTCCAGAACTGTATGAGCCTTGAAAAAATTAAGACTATTTCCACCCAGACCAGCCGATCTGTTTCAGTTACAATGCTTGAAACATTGACATTTCTTCTACCGGCATCCTCACTCCAGTAAGACTTATGCAGGGAACTGCTGCCCCAAGTGGATTTTTGACGTGGAGAAGAGCAACAGGCCAGAGGGGAAGGAACATCAGGTATTCAGAAACTGAATGAACTGTGAAGTCTGGTCCCCTGTCTATGCAGACACCAAATCATACAACCCCTTTCATAAAATGACCAAGCTTCACTTCAAGTAATTTGTTTTGTGCTTTCCTGTCCTTGTTAGCTTCCTTAACAAGGCTGTTCTGGATTTTTCTAAACATTGGTGACCTTATTTTTGTCTTTAGCTGGCTGTATCAGCATCAAGTCATACTAATTTTGTGCTTAGTTGTTCATTAGCTTCAAAAGCTCTTTCCCTTCTGTGCTGCATCCCGTGTGCTATACATCAGCAGAGCAGTCACGTCTGTTCTGTGCTTGGCTGTGCTGAGCAACACGTGTGCTTTTGGCTTAGCTGATAGTGGAAGGCTCTTTTTCATCGCTGTCCTGTTCCCTACATGTATACCAGTTTCTTTACAGTGTTGAGTGTTCCAGACTCCTTCTGCAGTGACACAATTACTTGTCCGAGGGGCACTCAAAATTTTACTATTCCCTCCAATGATTTAAAATCTGAAGATTGGTCTGATGCAGTAGGATAACCTCAAGATAGGCATATACATTAAATACATATACATTAAATAATGTGGTGTAGGAGAAAATGAGAGCAGAGGCTTTTGAAACAGTGTAATGCAATTTGTTGTGCTCCACCATAAGACTGCTGGTAGCTCAGGACAGTCAGACATGGCCAGTGGTGGCAAGAATGAGCAGTGAGTGGCAATGACAGGGATTAACTTCTCTCTGCAAGAAGGATAAAGAGAACATTAAGTTGGCTTTATAAAAGTAATGTTCAGTCATTGTGTTTAACAGACTGGTTAATTAGTATGATGAAAGACAACAGGTCCATGCTGGGAACTGTGCCCATCATCTGCAGTCTCCTGGCATGTGTTAGATCTTCACCAGAATAAAAAAGATACCCCAGATACCCTGCCTTTTGGGAGTGCAGTGTTGCACAGCAGCAGTTACCTTATGTGACTACTCTCCAATTTGTGCTCATTAGAAAGCACAATCCCCTTCCTGTTCCAGTGGAGTGTTATCAGGAACGTATTTGTTCTAAAGTTTAGCCAACTGGCAGAGTTGCTGGCTGGTACCTTCCATGGGAGCTAACTCTTTCTTCTTGGGAGAAGTACTGGGCCTTTCACCTTCCCTCTTCATCTCGTTTCTTATTTGCACAGAAGGCTTTGGAAACTCAGGCAGTAATTGCAGTCTGCTTTTGCTCACCTTCATCATGTTTCCAAATACCACATAATCTCATCTATTTGGCTCAGTGCTCCCTCAGAGTTCTTGAACCCCCCACCTGGCTTTTTGTAGGAAAAATGAGCTGTAATTCAATCTTACATCATTGACAATAACACATGAGAAACAAGCTATGACATTGAAATGATGTTAGAAGACTGGTTTTTAAACTAACAGAACCCTGTGTTGCTGAGAAGTTAGCTTTTCACCCTTGCATAATTGTGTTTTGGTATTAGGGAGTTCTGTGAACAATGACAAATTTTGCATGTTGTCTTATAAGCTGCTCCATGAGGCAGGTCAGGACAAAGTTTCTGCCTGGTCTGAATTTTATAGTTTGGTTTTTGTTGGGTTGTTTTTTTTTTCCCCAAGAGGAAGCCAGTCTTTAAACCAAGCTTCTTGTTATTTTTGTGTGTGCCTGTGTGGTTATTGTCTGACATGTTTGGAGAGTCAGTAGGAAAGTGTGAGGATTTCACTAGAGCAGGCAAACTGATTTCTTCTTGTCTTTAATATTTAGTTTATCTCAAAACTTTTCCAGTCCCCATGACTAATTGCATTATATAGGTAAGCTGCTCGGGACACTTGGTTGGACTTTATGCACGTCAGAACACAGTCAGTGAGCAGGAGGGACTGAGCTGATATTAAATCATTCTTTGATTTTGTGCCTTGGTGGTGCCATAAGCCCAAGACATTAATGACTGCAGAAAGGTTAAACTTTACGTGTCTTCCTGTTTATCACAAAGGTGCGGGGTACAAACAGAAAGCACTCTTGGCAGGCAGCAGGCTGCAAAATCCATGTGCTGCTTATCTACAGTGATGTTTGTACTCAAATTTGATTACCATATATGAAGAGAAATACTTGAGAAGTGCAAGGAGTCTGAAGGGCAGCTCTTGATTCCCAGCTACAGCAGACTGTATCTTGGCTACTTGGTCACCTCCTAGCAATGTTAGCCCAGTATGAAAATGGTTTTAGATGAAATAGACCTGTGCAGAACTTTAAAAGATTATCTATTTGATTTTCCCTCTTAAAAGTAGGCACAGCTATGGCTAACTGGTATTTAATAGATATAAACTTGTTAAAAGTAATACAATCAAATCAGAAACCAGTGTAGTTGATGTGAGTTCTGTAGCCATGTGCAGACAGTAGATGTCAATGTGTAATAATCCCAAGCATAAGAAACATTTTTTTAATTATGTAGTTTTCTTTGTTGCATTTTGGGACTGGTATTAGGTATTTGTCTTTACCAGGGCTATAGAGATTCTGTCTTTCTCTTTTGCAGAAGCCTTTTAATATTTAATGGCTTATCATGTCCTCTTCCAGTTTTTTCTAGACTAAACAAAGTAATTTTTTTTCTAGCTTTCCTCAGACATCATGTTTTCTAGACCTTAGATCTTTTTCAGAGCTCTCCTATGGCCTTTCTTTCAGTTTGTTCATGTTTTTTGCATGAGGCCCAGAATTGGACATGGTGCTTGAGTTGATGCTTTCTGATCTTGAACAAAGTAGAGTATTTAACAGGTTTTACAGCTGTGATAGTTACATTTTTCATTCATGATAGGATGTTTATCTTTTCTACAAGAGTGTAACAATGTTCTGTGTATGAACCACAGTGCAGAGGATGGGGGCCTTTTAAGATACATCTTGGAGCAGCTGGTCCGGCTCTAAATAGAGCAGTGAGCAGGCAGTGGGAAAACGTCTGCACTGCTGAGTTTAAACAACCTACTAGGTGATGGAGAGCAGAGGGCAAGAAGGCTGAAGATGTTCCAGAGTGCCTCAAAGGTACAGAGCAATCATTCCCAGGCAAGTAGGCAGGGATAACTGGAATAACGGCTACATGGTTTGTGGGGTTTTGGTTCAGTTGATTTTGCCTGCTCTTTCCTTTGTTTATGGATTAAAGCCTGTTCAGAGTCATCTTTTTGGAGTGGCTGTGACATTTGCTGCAGAGCACTGTTGTACTGCTGCGTAATTCAGTGGCATCTGTATGGGGAGTGGCCGAGTAGCTGAGGCCTTTGCAGCCTGAAAGATACAACTGCAGATCCACGCAAGGGTCCGTAGGCACAAAGAGCGAGGGAGAAGGTGGGTGAGGATCTGTGGCTCACACTCTCTTGCAAAAGAATTAGGTGATCTCAAATGGCTCTGGTAGGGTGCTCTGACCAACCATTCTTCAGTGCTAAGCAGTCTTTACCGTATTATTTTATTTGAGACTTATGCAGTTTGTTAAGATCAACCTAATTTTTGGCCTAATCTCTGCTGTTACAGATATTCTTCTTGCAGCCATCTTTTGGGGGGCGGGGCTCATTTGCTGATACAGGAAAAGTAGTATGTTGGTTGTAGTATGTTGTTTGTAGGATGGGGTTAATCCTTATTAATGTGGTTTCCTAAATTTTTCAGCTCCTTGAGGAGTCTTTGAGCTGCTTGGATTTTTGACAGAGGATTAATGTCAATAAGAAATGTGAAATCGGGATGTTACAAACCTCCTCATTCCGATACTATCAAACCATGCTGCTCCCCAGAGAAGGGAGTCAAGGGAGACAGCATAGATCTAGGTCTCAGTAGGGAAAAAGGAAAAGGTTAGTTTAGATTTTCTCTCTGTACTTCCCTACGTGCCTGTGTCAGGGCTAATGATTCAGCGCTCAAGGGCTTCAGTTCGTATTTAATTAATAACATTGGTAGATTCTGTGCCTTCTGTCTAACCATGGATGCTTTTTATCATCAGCAAACAGAAAGTAGAAGTCATGCCAGAACAAATAAGTCATTTATTTGTGTGGTTTAAAAAAAGAAAAAAAAGCTGTTCCTACCCTTTTACAAATGCAGTGTGCAGGTTCTGCACAGCATTAGGTTCTAGCACTGTTTGGGCTTTTTTCTTTTAGCTTTCAATTTTCCAGCACTCCTGATTCTCCTTAATTAAAAAAATAAACAAAAGTGCAGGTTAGCTTAAAGGAGGATGTTAAAAAAAAGGGAATACCTGAAATATAAGTTCAGAGTGGAGCTTAGTGGCTGCCAGTCTGCCTTTCCTTAGTGTCATGGTTTCTTAGAAATGTGGTGCCGTCTTCTCCTTTACTCGTCCAGGAACTTAACCTTTTCTTCGTCCCTCCTCGTTAAAGCCAAGGACACATCAATCAGTTTATTTATTTTACTTTCTCGCAGATGTAGCTTATTCTCTTCTACACATTTATGTATTAATTGCCTGGAAAGCAGCAGATAAGGAGTAGGGAGCAGATTCTAGTCAAGATTCAGTGTCTGAAATTGTCCCATAACTACCTTGCATAGCAACCGCAAGATGCTTTGGGAAGTCAGTGCTGCTTATGCTGAATACCTCAGTGCTCATCAAAGAGGAGTAGCTGTGAAGTGATCTCAGTATCAGGGACAAAATGGAATGGCCGGAAAACTTGGCTGGGGAGCTTCTGGTAGGCTAGTTCAGCCTTCAGAAGTGTTTTGGGGTCACAACTCTTCTTGTCAGGGAGGAAAAAACTGCAAATGTAATATTTTGTCACATAAGCCAAACTCCCATAGGCACAAATATATATCACATTTTTTGTGTGATTATAGATTCCTGTTTAAGAACTGTTTCTGGCAGAACTCTCTCTTCTTCTCGCTGTGCATGGTGACAAATTGTTAGAGATTTTATTAATGTCTTTGTATGAGGAATTCAAACTTGAGAAGTGGGAGAGATTTGTTTTGTACCTCACAATTATCATGTCAAGCATTTAGTCCATTTAGATGTCATTTGTGTTTTAGCAGGGTATGCCATTCAAGCTAGAGATTGTAGATGCTTGGCATTTCTCTCTCAAATTACACAGGTCATAAGTGTGTGCCACAAGCAGCCGAATTCCTCGTCTTTTCAGGCTGTCACATGCAATGAGATTGCATTATGTCTCTTCTGGAATTTTAGGGGCATAGTGCAGAAAATTAAATCTGAAAAATCTGAACTGTCCCTTTCTGCACCATTTTCCAAAGGAGCACAAGCCTGTTTTGGGTTTGGAGCTGTGGATGCCAGCGAAGCCAACCTGCCTTTCGGCAGCTGTGACAGGCAAAATGCAGCATCCTGTACCGAGCTGCTCAGTACATGCAGAGTTTTAACATTCGGAAGCTTTTGCTTTTTCTGTTTGACAAACTCCCATGCATTCCTTGGAATGTATTTTAGGTGCTCTGCAGAGAGCATTCCCATGGCCTGTTTGAGGCAAATCCCAGTATTTCCTGAAGGGTCCTGGAATACGCCAGATGCAGTTCAGAGCTGAGACAGAACAGCCATGCTCCTGGAGAGTCTGGCAGACAGCATTTTCCTGTCACTGCTGGACATCAGTTCTGGCTTGCTCTGATTTATTGAGGTGGCAAAGCGCATGAGCTTACAGCATTCATAATTTCTTAATAGTTCCAAAACGGAATTGCTTTCAAGATTTATGGGAGCAAAATATCGTCTAACTTGCTCCCTTTTTTCCCATATGGATATAATATTTCCCCAAAACTGTTCTTCCTCCTTCTTAAATGAAGCAAAAGTATGAATTGAAAGTCCGTTTCCCTCACCCTGTATACAGGAGTATTAAATATTACCAAATAATAGTAGCTAGTCTAAGGCTATTGTGATCTTTGTTAGAAAAATCCCTACATTTACTTGTAGCAAATACAATAAAAAGGCCAATGGTCGTTTCACCCTTCCTTTGGCATCACCTTGGTGCCCTGGTTGTCACATGCAGAAGTGACACCATAAAGCATTAAATCAGTCATGCCTTGAGCTTCAGCTAATTTTGGGAACTCCCCTGGGGTCCAGAGAGTCCTAGGAGGATCTGACTTCCTTCCTGGTTTTACCAGACACCTTGTAAAAGGAAATCTGCATTAGGGAGAGGCACTCCTTACTCCACATCAGACTACTGTAAATTGTCTTTCCCGGGTGTATCACTTGCAAACAGGACAGTTATTTGCATCTCTAAACAACACCAGATTCTGAATTAGGCCTGAACTTATGGCTTGTGCATTCTTTCTCATGCAATGTTTTAGAACAGGTGAACTGAGCTGGCAAAGGTTTTTATTTACACTGCACCTCTTGAATCCTCTTGTTTCTTGAGAAGAGAATAAAACCTGCTCGTACAAGCATTTTCTGAAGCATCCAGGTTTTTCCTGGAGACTGCATGTCACAGCAGCAATGAGAGTACCTTGCTGACCTTAAGGAGCAGCCCCAAGGTGCTGGTGAGCCCCAGGCAATGCTGTCATCCCTCACTGCAGCTGCTGCGTGGGGAGAACGGGGACCACTCCTTGGGACCTGGCTTCTGCTGAGAGTTCAAGGGGTGGCTGTAAAGGAAGGGCTGTGAACATCTATGCTGTAGCCCCGCAGCTTACAAAAGCTCTTGCATTGCATGACAGTCCTGCAAAGATTCCTCCTGTTGATGTTGGAAGGAGGTGGACAGAAGTCCCTGGATACCCCCCAGGGAAACATAATAATTATATTTTGGTGCACCAAGATGTGTGAGAAAACATTGAACTAATTTGTCAGGTTATTGAGGTTTTTAGGATATTTTCAGAGTAAATGTGTTACAGTTAATACTGTATTGTTCTTTATTTGTTTTTAAATAAGCCTGTGGGTTTTTTTTTTACTTAAGAGCTTCAGAAGCTCTTCTATATCTAACATATCTCCCCCACCTTTTCCCAGATAAAGTTATATATATGCTTTTGTATTCTCAGTTCTGGAAAAACATTCCTTTCCTTCTAAATCAGCCATGTCATCTGTGCATCTTGCTTTTATGGTTATGGATGATCTTATTAAAGATTGCATGAGTGGATGTGAAGCACTATGCATGGGTGAATTTGAGTGTTCTTGTTTTGTTAAATTCTCTTGCTCTCTTTCCCCTCTCCAGAGATTTCTGCAACCTGTGATTTACTAGGCATCTATGATAGGATTTCACTTTGATTGGTTTATAATTTAGATTTCATTCCATCCTTCCCTCACTATGCTGGTATTTGAAGTCATTGCTCTATACCTGGCTGTGGCATAGTGTAGATGAGTTTATCTTAAATCAGGTAGTTCAAGTCCCAAGGTTATCTGGTTGCTGTAAGAGTTGCATGGTGAGTACAGAAACAGCCTGAAGGAAGAGCTAAACCCGTGGGTTGCATCTGTCCTGCTCCCATGTGTAGATTGGCCAAGCTGGATTTATTTCAGGGGTATGTACCTTGCTCTGTAGTGGAGGTGTTCTCTCTGACTCTGAACACGTAGTACATTTCTTTTCACAGTGGGATTGATTTTGATCCAGAACATCCCTGCTACTGTTTTGATATGATTGAATTAACAGATTTCTAATAGTATTAGCATACTTTCTAGTACACTCGATACACTCAGAAGTGGTCCCATATGGAAGTTAATATTTCTATATTTGCTAATTGTTTCCTTTTCTCTGGCCACTGTAGTAATCATTTCTAGAAGAGACAAATTTTCTCTAGGTGCTGTGTTTGTGTATCAGGGTATAATTAGGATAATGTATTTCCATAATGACGTGGTTAAGAAGGACTAGGTCTCTCATTCGTAAGGGATTCTGGATGGATCATAACTGTTTGATTTGGCAGGGACTTCTCTTGAATCATTTATATGTTAATGAATGCAGAAGAAGACACTGAATTTCCATTTCCATTCTCTAAACTATGAGCTGCTTCATGATCTCCTGAACTGTTTTCTTTCTTGCCTGTGTGGTGATGGCTGCTGTGTATGTGCATGAGTGAGGCCAAAGCAGGCTCCTCGCACACTCACACAGACAGCACATAAACTGGCTTGGGCTCACAAAGCTGGAAGTGAAACTGCCTAAACCCTGCTTGCAATTTACAACTTGTTGTAGCTAAATTAATAGCCAAAGAGTAGTGGGGCCGTTCTAAATTGTTGAGTGGAAGTGATTGCTAGGTTCACGACTTGAGTGATTTGAGTGTCCTTGTGGCACAAATTCTGACAGGTTTGTTTCACTGCAGTCATCTTTGGGTAAAAGTAAAATCTTCCACATCACTCTGTTGCCAGTGACAATGTAGAATCAGCACTTAGGTATGGATTCTCTCAACATTCCTGCAGAAGTTTATCCTTCCTAGTTCAGGAGTTAATCTCTTTCTCGTTTTGGTTTTCTCAGGTTCTTGAAGCCGGCACCAATGTTCTTGGATGATTCCTTCAGGAAATGGGCACGTATCAGGGACTTTGTACCCCCCTTTGGAATTAAAGGACAAGGTATGAGAAAAGTGCAGCTGTTGGAGAAGAAGGTGGTTCTGCAGATGCTTGCCCCATTTTCTTTTCTCTTTCGAAAACTCAGGTGGTCCTTTGAGCTCAGTTTATTTCCCCTGTTTGAGAGAATTATTGTAAATCCAGTTCTCAGAAATGCAGAAGGGTTTTTACAGCTGGACCATGGACCTCAAAGGCTGGCCTTAGGGAAGATGCTTTAGCACATGCAGAGAGTCAGTGCAACAATGGCAATTTAGACCAACGACCACATTCTAGAAGAAGCATTTTGACACTCGCTGCCAGATGATCTTGTAGCAGCTTTGCTGACAGCAGCAGAGAGTTCAAACTGGTTTGAAGTACCTTTAAGTCAGTAAGTCTCCAAAGAACAGGAAAGATACCTTGGGCTCGGCTACTGGTACTAATCTTCGTTTTCTTCTCATAGAAGTTGGGCTACTTATTGACTTACATAACAAATAAGAAAAGTATGTTCAGATGCTTTGATGGTAATTTGTAATATGCCCTGTCCCCAGCTGGAGCGTGGCAGCAGGGGCTATGTCTCCTGTGTGCTGTGGGAAAGCAGCAGTGGTGGTTGGTGGATGAGATGGGAGCCAGTAGCCCACCCAGCAGATGATTTGTTTTGGGGTGACAAGCTCCTACCTATCCAACACGTGCTATCACCCTCTCTGTCCGAGTGGTGGTGGAGCAGGTGGCTTGTGCTCACTGTAGTGATTTGCTGCAGACTTTCTGAGGTCCTGTGTATTTAAGAAGTTTTTGTGGCATTGAATCAACTTGCAATATTTTTTTTTTCCACTGACAAACTCAAAATAACAGGTAGTCCTGTAGGAATTGAAATACCTGGTGGAGAAAGAACTGGTGCCACAGGCTTGGCGCTGTGTCTGTCGCTGGAAGCAGGTGTGGTAGTTGTCAGAACAATCTCTGATCAAATCAAAGGCTCTACTAACAAATTGCTTTTGGCTTGCATCAATTCCCTTCTTTGTTTTGTCCATTCCTTGTCCAGTCAGTCTTTTGCAGCTCAATAGGAAGCTAATTACTGTCCTCCAAATCAGCCAGCAGAGTTTGCAGCAAAGAACTAACAGTGGCAGCACAAGTGGGAGGCTGCTGTGACTACAGGAGGGCTTGTCCCCTTCTAACCAGCACACAAGGTGAACAAAGCTAGGGCAAGGTGCCTGGCCAGCGTGGAGGTGGGATTTGCAGGTCCCACGTGATGTCAGCTAGACCTAATAAAATAATAAAAATCATTCAGTTAAACTGAATCCAAATAGAGAAATTCAGCAAGAGAGAATGACAGAATGGCTCTGGCAGCCTTCTCTCTGGGTTTGTTGCCAGCTTGTATCACCACTGCAATGTTATGTAAATCTGGTGTTTTATATTGGATTTCCTCAGTTAAAAAGAGAAATGAGAAATTGCCATTATTTAAATGGCTGTGAGCTGAAGCCATGGGACGGAAACCGTTGAATAGGTTATTTTTTTAACACCCTCCTGGGACTGAATTTTGTGCCAAGTTTCAGTCTGGAGCAAGTTGTGTGTGTGGGAGGGTTGAATTATAAATCTGTGTAGCCCCGGATTTCTAATGGCCGTGCTGACAGGCTGTGAGTCCTAGCGATGCGAATGGCGCCCTTTCATGTTACACATCACTTGGAATTCTTGCATCAGTCTTTTCTGGCTGTCCCATGGGATGCATTTGGGCTCAGACGACTGATTGGATGATGGGATCAGCACCTCATTAGGGCTTTCAGTCAGGGCAATCTAATGATATCCAAACAAATGATCCAGGCAGGCAGCGTGGAGCTCAGTCACGTGCTGGTGCAAGATGAAGACTCTCAAAGCTGGGATGTGCACGGGAAAAGGAGTAGTCAGGGTGGCTGAGAAAGTGTAGAGAGAAATGGCTGTGTTGAAACAGATGGGTCAGGAGTTCTGTGTGTTAGGCAGCCCCGTGACACCGTCAGCTGGGATTTCTGACGTGCAGCACACTGGGAAAGGTGGTTGGTGTTCATAGACACCGACTGCAGCTGAGATGGTAATGGGAAGACTTTGCTGAGAACTGTGGTGAATATCGCCTGCTGTTTTTAAGTCACTGTGATCTATTCCAGGTGCAAAATGGCTTTTGTTTGGGGGTTTTTTGGGTTTTTTGGGTTTGCTTTTTTTGTGTGTGAAATACTGCTACAGGATGAGCTCACTTTCAGTAGTGCTGCATGTTCCAAGGAACTTCTAGAAACTAATCTGTGGTAGCTTGAAAGTGCTACAGTTATGAAATCAAGGGATTCTTAGCAGCTTGGAAGCTAATCCACCACTTCTGCTTTCTCTTGTTAAAGTTTCTATTCTTACCTAAGTTTTGCTTTGCTTTGTCTCTGAAAGAAAGCTGAATTGAGTCCTTTTTTATCCATCACTTTGTGTTTACTGGTCTAAGGAAGGACAGTTCCAAGATTGCAAGAATGAGTCTTGCAATACATGGGGGAAAGCAGTTTTGGAGGAGCATTGTCTACTGGGCTGCAGTAATTTGGAATAACACATCTCTATAAATTACATGTAAAAGAGTAGAAATGGCTCAGAAATTTTCAGGGCAGGACTACTGCTCATTAAAGGTTATCATATCAAGGAGAAGGCAGTATGCTGATGATTTTAACACAGCCCATCAGAGGTTTTCATTTTCTTCAATGAGAATCTGATTGTAAAGACAATTCTCCTATCTCCAGATGCTTAGAAGTACTCAGTACAACATAGAAAGTTTCAGTGTTTCTTTGTGAAAGAATTCTCACTCCTTTACTCCAGTGGTTATTTTCTGATTTGGCCATTAGCCCAGCAAGGAGGTTTTATGGACAGAGTGCTCCATTCTTGGCAAGAGCATTTGTGTGTAGAAGCCCTCAAGGTGAATATGGTCCTGAATATGAAAGTTTTTAGACTTTCCCCCGAATGCTGCTGGTTCTGAAATGGACTATTGCAGTAGGAATACTGCACATCCTGTGTCAGGTGGGAAACTGCTGCTATTGTCAGTTAACAGCCTTAGTGATTACTTGCATGCTATGAAAGAGGCACAGAATAAGCAGGTGGCAACCCTGCTGCTTTATGAGCAGGGCTTTGTGAGATGAGGTGTGTGGTACAAAGTCTTGTGCAAACTCTCTTTGAATGGTGGTCCTGAAAGTCCTCGACAAGGTATTAGAAATATTAAGAGGAACTTAAGAGCCACTGTTGTACCTTTTTCTTAACCTGTCTTAAATGGGCAGAGTTTTAGTATATATTGTAGTTGTTGACTCTGTTCACCAAAGATCTGGACCAAGGATTGGTCCTAATTACTTGATCACAATGCCCAGCAACCTGTGACAAAAGCAGAGCTGAGAGATGTCAGGAGTGTTGGAGCTGATCCAGCAGCAGGTTGAAGGTGTTGTTGCATTCATCACAGATGTCTGTAGCCCTTGTGGAAACTCTGGCTTCCTCTGTGTCCAGAGAACAGGGGAAATAATAGGTATGAAGAGGTGTGATTATGTTTTTACACCATAAATGGTCACTATGAGTATCTAGTTCGGCCATTCATGTAACAGTGGCTCTAGGTTTTGCCCAGTGACTTCTGCAGCTGGCTGTGAACCTATGAAATTATATTTCAGAATCTGGATCAAGATTTTCTAAAGGGAGAATGTCCATGTTGACAAACAGGCCAGTGTCATGTTTGACTGCACTTACTTTTAAAAAATGAGGCTGTCTGCTACATCAAACTTGTTGTCTCCTACTGTGGCACTTGACAGAGTCTGGAAATGGGGTGGGCCACTCTTAAGTGCTTGGAAATGATGACTCCATCTCTATTAATAAATAAAGTGGTTGTCCTGTGGTCGTGAACGCTGTTGAGCTCATTGTTCAAACAGATTAACTCCCTGCCCCCCACAAAAATAGAGTGGCTATGTCCAGGCTTCCTATCAAGAAAGGTCACTGGCCTGTATTAGCCTGTGAATGCGTGAGAATTGTAGAGGAGGATGTTTGTTGGCCCTGGTGAGCACATCTGGGACTGTGCTAGCACTCTAATAGCATGGACTCGAGTAGAACCATGTGGGCCCATGCCCTGCTGCCAATTTGTTTACTGGTGTGTTTATAGCCAAAGTGAGGAACACGATAAATTGGTCAACTTTCAGAGTTGTCAAGAAGATCAAACTGTAACAAGAAGCTGGAACTCTAAAAGCTACAAATGTCAAGGGTTCCTGTGGGGGACAGCTCCAGCTGCTGAGCACCCTCCTGTGTCCCAGGCTATTGTTTTGGTGTTAACTAGGATGTTGGAGTGCTTCCCATGTTTCACCATTTGCAAGGGTCTCATTTGCTTGTAGGAATTCTTTCCCAGCACCCACCAAGTCTGTTGCTGCAACATTTTTCAGTGAAGAGCAAGGAGACTGCAGCAATCTTGGGCTCTTAAACGAGTTACATGGAGATTTTTTTAAAATCTAAATTGACATTTCTTATTTTGGATATGCACCCTTTTCTAGCAGTGCTTCTGTCAGTGTAATTATGGAGGTATGAACATGCCCATGCTGTCCACGTAGTTGCAGAGATCTTCTAGCATGTGCACTGCTCTCAGGGTTAAATTTGTCAATGAATAAGCAATGGAAAAATTGTTTATAGTGTTAGTAAGATTATTAATCCCAGAGGGCCTCCTCCCCAAATTTACCTCTGTAGCTAAAGCAAAAGCAAAGAGTTATTTGGAGAAGGGCAACAAACAAGACTGGAGAAATACCTGACTATTAATAGAATTTCTCAGTACATGTGGTTTGAAGAATATAAAAGGCTTTCATAAGAAAGAGTAGCTAGTATCTGGCATCCTCTCTGTGTAATGAGGATGGGAGAGTTGCTGCAGCTTTTTTTTTTGAGCTTAAGTGAAAACATATGGCACAGCGTACACTGAAAAACTAAACAGACATGATCAATGTAATATCTCTTTTATGCGTTTAGTCAGTAGTTGTGTCACTGCTTAGCAGTAATTACAGGTCTTCCCTTCCACCTTTGTTCCTGCTCAGTTGTTTTGAGCAGAGAGGCTGCTTTGTTGGCCCTGAATCAGTCTTTGAAGGTGATAGTTATTTCTTGGGGAGTGCTTCTGTTGTCACCATCTCAGAATTTCCCTCCCATCAGGACACTAGGAAGCAATTTCTTCCCCATGGTGATAAGAGAATATTAAGAACATGTTTGAGGTGTTACAGTTTTATCAAATGTAGTATGAACTACTGGACAGGAGACGTATTTTCACTTTATACTGGAGGGGTGTCTGGAACTGGTGACACATTCCATGACAAAGGAATTAAGTCTTTGTCCAGACCACCAATGCTAATGGATGTATTGTGCAATGATTAACTGTTCTTGTACTTGGTTTTATTTGGATGTTTTCTTTTGTGTCAGTGCTCCTGGGAAAAGCCATGGTTCAGTGCTGCTCAGCAGTTGTTCAGTAGTCTCAAGGGGCAGAGGTCATTCATCTCCGGTGAAAATGTTGAGTTTTCAGGCCTGCAAAATTTGGCATATCACAATGTTATTGGGAGAAAAATCTCCTCCCTTTTCATGCATGCTCTTTTCTTGCATAGCTTTTTCCTTTACATTGACTTTCTTGGCATGAGCAATACTTAATCTCTGAGAAAACATATTCAGTTGGACATGACAATTGAAATTTACAGCTGATTTTAAAAAAAACCAAAAAACATTAGAAAAGTAGGTCTTCTCTAACCTAATCTTCTATCTCTTTGTAGAGACTGGAGTACCACATGCAGACACCTTCCCTGCATTTGACTGGGTCTGAATGAGGCGTTTTCTGCTTTAATTCTCCAACTTCATCCTCATTTTGTTAGTGGTACTCTGTTGTACAGATGATTTTCCTACTAGAAGCATTTTTTTGTTCTTCGTGTCTTATTCCTCTAACAAAAAAGCAGAAGCACAAGCATGTATAGCCATTAGTTCTGTTCAGAGTAGGTATTTACAAGATTGTTGTTTCTTCCTGAGTTGGAGGCACATTTCTGAACTAGCTTCCACTAGAATTTTGCATTTGACCAAAATTGGTAATAGTTGCCATTATCATGTGGGAATATAGATATAAAAATGTTGATGTTCCCCCAGGGAATTTAGCTGATTTTATAGCCTAAAGAAATGAAATGAGAGGTTTGAAGGGGGGAAAAAAGCTGAAAGTTTCGGAAGAGGTAGAAGGTTAACTTTTCATTGCTGAAGAAAGCTTCTAAAGGGAAATTATGTTGTGAATTTTGAAGTTAAATCACTTCTCATTCTTGAGCTCTCACAATGAAAGTACAACCCTCCAGTGTAGTCCCTTATTTCAATCGAAACTGATGCTTTGCTGTTGAGTGTGCCTAAAGAATAGTCCTGCTCCCAACCCACTAGGAAGGAAAAGGTACCCCAGGGAGATGCAAACCTGAAGTTTGCAATTAATTGGATGACTCCATATTGGAGTTCTTCACAGAAGTCTTGAATTGCAATTGAAACATGGATATTACTCCTTTCTTCTGCTTCCTGGAGAGAGCAAGTCTTCTCTGGCTGTTGTGTTTTGAAGTGCCATTTATTAATGCTTCTGCAAGGGTCAGAAGAATTAGGAATCACTGTAGTAGTTATTGAGCTTTTTGGCCTTGAAGATATTGCCTGGCCACCTGTGAAGGGTCATCAAATATGTAGAGCCCTCTATAACAACTGTATTTATTTTCCTGCTTGTCTTTAACTAGCACACTGTGAATCTTTCAAGGACTGTTTTTATTTGGCGTGAATTTGCCTCTTTCTACAGACTTTATTGCTTCCTGTGCATTGAACTTGAGTTTAGATCAAAATTGTCAATGCATGGTTATTGCAAAATGTTGCCCATTTTTTTGCATAATTGTTTTTTAAATTAATGTTCCAACTTTCCAAGCCCTGGGATTATGTTGGGAACTAAGCTTGTATTCTGAAAAAACAAACTCTTGGTTGTGAAGAAAAGCTTGGAAAAAAAAAATCCCCAAAGGCTCCAAAACAACGATGTAAATGAAGAGTCCAAATGTTATGTATTTTATTTATATCTTGTTATAAAAAAAGGCCTTAAGGGCTTTAATGGAGCTTACATTTAATGCATGCCGGGTTCTTCTAAAATTGCTAGGGAGGATACCATGCACATTGAGTCTTTTTTTTTTCTTTTGTTTTGTGTCTAGGCAACAGTATATGCCTCTTGTCTTAATGCCATTAAAAATCATCAATGGAGATATTGCAAGGAGTGGCAGTGTTAAGTCCTGTTGTTAGTAAAGTGCATCTCCAGTAAACCACCTAAATCTGGTACAGCTAATGACCTCAAGAAACCACTCTCTCGTATTTACACACAAGTTTTGATCTGGGGACAGACTCCTCAGTTTGTAGTTAGCTGTGTTTGAGAGCCAGTTCATGTCTTTGCAATGCACTGCTGAATGCTGAAATTCTTCATGGCTGCTTTTTCCCGCCTTGACCTCCTAAAGTTAGCTGATAGATAATAAAAAGAAGTGGTGCAGGAGATTTCAGACACATTGTGATACCTGTTGTAATCACTGGATTCCCAGCTTCACAAAGATACAAATAATGTTAATTGTCTACAGCTGGACATGGTGTTTCTGGAAGAGAGAACAGAACGTGTGGCAAGACTTGGGTCCATGGCCTCGTGCTAGGCACCAGGGTGGCAAATCACAGAATGAGTCAGGCTGGAAGGAACCACACTGGGTCATCTGGTCCAACCTCCCTGCTCAGGCAGGGTCATCTCAGAGCACATTGCACAGGATTGCATCCAGATGGCTCTGGAATACCTCTAATGAGGGAGATCCCACACCCTCTCTGGACAATCTGTTCCAGTGCTTGGTCACCTGCACAGTGAAGTTCTTCCTTATATTCAGATGGAACTTCCTGTACATCAGTGTCTGCCTGTTGCCTCTTGTCCTATTGCTCAGCACCACTGAGCAGAGCCTGGTCCCTCCTCTGACACCTCCCTTCAGATACTGGTATTAATTAGGTCCCTTTTCAGTCTTCTCGAGGCTGAACAGGCCCAGCTTCCTCAGCGTTTCCTCATAAGAGAGATGCTCCAGACCCTTCATCGTCTTTGTTGCTCTCCCCTGGACCTGCTCCAGGAGCTCCGTGTCTCTCCCATCCTTGGGAGCCCAGAACTTGACACAGCACTCCAGATGAAGCCTCACTAGGGCTGAGTAGAGTGGCAGAATCACCTCCCTTGACCTGCTGTAAAGATCATTCCTCAAAAGATGTAAGAACTTTTCTGTTAAAAGTCATTCCTCAGCTCCCATAAAGGAGCAAGACCTTAAGGTAAAAAAGTGCTGAAGGAGGAACTTTATGCAGAGCTGAACTTTTGGGTAGTGTATTAAAAAAAGTGTATGCACTGGCTTGTGCTTAGAACTTGTTTGTAAATAGTGTGATTTGTTTAATCCATAGCATTGGCAGTGTTTAGTTTACTCCCCCCACAAAGCTGACACACGCGTGGCATTCTGTTACTGTGGGACACGGACCCATGTGCAGAGTCTCCTGGCATACTTTACGGTATGTCAATCAACCTCACTCGAGTCAGTCTATTCCCAAAAGCTGGAGCTGATGGCCAGGACCCTGCAGAAGTGCTGGCTGGAGGAGTGGCACCTGGGTGACCACCTGTGGAGATGGGCACTGGCCGTGGCTCCCAGGGCAAACACACAGCGCTGCAGCAGCACGCTGTCCCCTGACCCTGAGGCACGGCATTCACACACTTACTGCTGGCAGTAGGGGCCTGTAGACTTGCTGGGTTTTGAGAAAGGTGGCTGGTATAGACAACTTGAAAAATTACAGCCTCTTTTGGCCACTTGAGAGTGCACAAACATCCCAATTTGCCTACTTGCAAGGTAGGCAGAAGGTAGACCCTGTGAGATGCCTGCAGTAAGCCCTGTGGACTGGAAAGGCCTCTCGTCTCTTTTTGGTGGTACAAGCAAGAAGCTTCTGCACTAGAAACAACAATTTTAAGTGTTGTTGACATTTACAGTGAAGGTCTCCTCCATTCCTTCACATAAATAACAGAGAAGAAGGCTAGAACTGAGACTTAGGGTGGTTCTCACTGTGTGGTCACTGTCTGCCTAATTTCTAACTATTTAGTTTTTCCAAATGTCTGAAAATTTCAGGGTCAACCTGAAGTCAAGATGTACTTGGGTTCAGAGAAATCATGCAGTCCCGACCTGGCTTTTGAATCTTCTGATGTTGTAAGGCAAAGTTGATAGAATATGTCAAGATAACTCAGGATTCTTAGATAAATGTAGTCAACTCCTCCTATAGATGGGAGAAAAATGTGCAGAGGCTTCTTGCTTTGTTTTTATAGTAAGAGTGCATGCATAGTGGTTGATAGATGAATGGGTTAAATAATCTCCCACTCTCCCCAGTGATCTAAATTCTCCCTGACAAGAAAAAAATATAATAAACAAGCTATGGCTGCAGAAAACTGCAATAGATTGCTTGCCCTGCTGATGTGTTCATCTAGACTTGGTCTTTCTTTTCTCCTTGCAAAATTTCTTTCAGTCCTTGACTTCCAGGCAGTGGCTGTGCACAAATCCTGTTACTTGAACCAGGAAGGAATTTTTCTTTGTAGCATTCGTTACGTGTACCTGCACCCATTATTATCACTCAGTACATGGGTGTCTAAGGCAGACTGTGCTCATCACCTTTTTAGTTTCTTACCCTGAAGAGAGCATGTCTCATCAATTAACTTTACACCTGCTTTTCTGGTGCCAAGTTTTCTTTAGTCACAGCCTGGAAGTGAGCCCTGCTTTGTGTCTGGCAGGTCACAGATATCTGTGATAGTAGTCTTTGCAGTGGTGATTGCAAGTGACCTTCTACCTTGCCCCAGCTGTATTAAAAGATCCTGCCTGTGGTTCCTTATTGTGCTTTATTCCTTTGTGGTCTTGTGCAAGGTTGCAGATCAGCCAGAGCAGCATCTGCCGATCCTTCAAACCTTTCCCCAGGAAAATACAGAAGCTCCTTCTGGAGGAGGTCTTGTCTCTCCATCCTAGTGCCAGAGTCAAGGTGCAAGTGCAAATGCCCCCCTCAGCAACAGTGTAGTAGAGTTCCAGCTCAACCAGAAAGGTCTAGTGCCTGTCCCGTGTCCCAGCCATTAGCTTTTCCTGTGAGTGCTTGTAGCTCCTGCTCCTGGCTTCCGAAAAGAGGTCTAGACCAGATGAAGTTGGTGCCATCCTCATTCCTGCTTTGAGTGAACACTTGACAGTGAAGTACTTTGTCTTTTATTGAGCTTCATTCAGCAGTTTTGAATGGTAACACAGATTTGTGCAACTTCCAAACCTTTTGGATGCCGTGTATTGTTGGACTGTGGGTTCTGCTGAAGAACTATCTCCTATTTGTCCATTCCTAATCTGTACTGAATGCTCTATATTGTTTTGTTTGGGGGTTTTTTGCAAAGCACCTCCATTCCAAATGTTGCCATATCCGCTCCTAAAGTAGTTTCATTTCGTTCCTGAGCATTCACTAAGAAGGCATTGCTAATTATCTGGCAAGATGAGTAAACCAGAATTATTTGAGTGCATTACTCAACTGTATTCTTTTAATGTTCTTTCTAAAATAGTCCATCGGATGGTCTCCAAGTAGTGCAGGGTGTAACTTGTGGGTGGTAGAGCAAACCTGGCATAACAAAAGCTTGGTAGATGGGAGGTTGCAGCCCTTGACATGCAATCATTTGATCTCTTCTCTGAGAATGTGGGAAAACAACGTTAGTAATGTATACCGTCCAACAAAAGTCAGTGTGTGGAGCAGGCCAAGGAGAGGACTGTGGCATGGTGCCATTAGAGGTCACAGCAACCTACTGCTGTTATAGCTGATTTAGGGGAATAACATTCCTGCTGAAGGGGAAGACTGCTGCCTATGCATCAAAAGAAATTCTTCAGATGAAAGAAAATTAAACACCACCACTATTTTGTTATCAAAGTTGCTTTTACCCTTATAAATTGCCTGTCCCTTACTCCACTCCAAATTAGGATGTTCTGAAAGTGATCACGCTCCCCAGCTTGTAATGGTTGGCAGGTGCTGTCAGTGCTGCCATGTCAAAAACTTCCCCAAATCTCAAAGTAACTGTCAGAGTTTTCTGTTTATCACCTTTGTATGTCTCCCAGCTTGTTTTCAGGTTCAAAGCTCTTTTGCCCCTGGGCTACCTCCAGCTCCTGTGTTTATCCCACACATTTGTCCTGTTGCTGAGGAGGGACACAGTGGAGAAGAATGGAACTCTTTATTTGAAAGGGTCTTTCATAACTGTGCTGATTGCAGTAATTAGTGTCTGTAAGGAAAGGTGTTTAAGTTGGATGTAAAAAATTACTTGTAATGTTTCTGTATAATTTTTAGTCTTTTGTAAAGAAAAGAGACTTATTTCTTCATTTTGACTGGTGCTTCCTAAGAACTTTTGAACTAGTTGACTAATCTATTTAAGGATACTAGAGGTATTTGCAATCTCCCAAGCGAAGATGGAAGGGGACTAATTGTTCACAATCTTTTCCAGTATAAATGGCTCAGAGAAGCCATATTGAAAATTGGGAAAGGGAAGTGATTGAGTGTCCATATGGATCGAGGAGAATTCTGAGCTCATGGAAGAGAAATCATTGCAGGTTACCAGATACAAACAAGCTATATCTGACATATGAAATCCCTGATTTGAAAACTGTTAAATAGCAGAAGAGAATTTCAGGGAAATAGATTTGTTTGCTTTGGTTTTGTTCTCCTCTTAAGTATCTGCTTAAGACCACAGTTAGAGTCAGGGTTTGGAGGCAGATGCACTTTTTGTCGGACCCAGTACAGACATTCTGATGTTACTGTAAATACAGACTAGCCAGGGCATTGCTGCTTCTTGGCCCTGGCCAAGAAGGGTCTTTACCTGGGTCATGGTAAAGGAGTTTGGAGCTTTATGGGGGAGAGATAGGAAAAATTAGGGACAAATGACAAAATGTAGAGGGAAGCAGACTCAAAAATTTCCATAGCTGATAGAATTATTTATATGTAATCATTGTGCTTCTGCAACTTAATGCATTTAATTTGTGTGTGTGCCTGTGCTTGCATAACTTACACCATCTGGTTGCTGCAGCATTCACTGGGTATCAGTGTAGGCTGTGGTTCCATGGGCATTTCTTTATGCAATTATGGTGCTTTAATTGAAGAAAGACTGAGGAACCTAAACTGAAAGTAACCTGCAGCATAAAAAGCATCAGTTTTAACCTGGTTCTCTTCCTGCCTTCAGTTCCCCACTCAGCTGCATAAAAGCTTGTCTGAAGGCAAGCAGTGACAGTGATGCTGGCCTTTCCATGTCTGAAGTGTTTGTGAAACTGCCATCCCAGGGCAGTGGATATGAAATCACTGCTATAAAATGTACAGTGCTTGTTCCCTGTGACGCTCTCCGTGCAAGGCAATTACACACTGCATCAGAATTTGGCACATAACGTGTCTTTGCAGGCCGTGTGTGAAGGTCGTTGTCCAGAGAAAATAGGAATATTCAACTTAGTGTTCATTCCTAACGAGAACCTTTCAGTTCCTGCAAGTAACTGCTTCAGATGCTTTACATTACATAGTTTCTCATTTCCATTAGAAGTGAAAACTTATTCCTAATGTCTTCTTCCTTTCTCCCCAGATAATCTGATCAAAGCCATCCTGTCAGCAACCAAAGATTATCGACTAACTCCAGCTCTTGACAGGTAAGATGAGACCTTCAGAACAGGAGTAGAAATTATTCTTTTCCATATGTCCTAAATAAATTTTGTTAGACATTTTTTGCTAGAAATTATTGCCAATACATTTGGATGTGGATGAGTAAATCAAGAGCTGAAAACTGAGTCCTCTTTACAGTAAATCTGTAGACTCTGGAGACCTCTGTTAAATCAAACATAAGTAGAGAAAAGCATTTACCTTTTGACTTTTTTCTAATCTTTTGTTTCATATGTTGTTACAAGGCATCCTCTTGCCCTGTTTTCAAGTAAGTAAATAGCAGATTTTCAATAAACACTTTGCTCTTTTCCAGCCTGTCTGACAAAGCAACAGGATCAAAAGAAACTTTAGAGGGAAAGAAGGGACTGGCTTATTTCAACAATGTTTTTTGCTAATACCTCACTCTCAAAGTAGAAATGTTTGGTTGTGTTGGCCAAGCCTGTGCTAGGATGAACAGGAGAGCAGTCTCCTGGCTCCTGTGGTATTTGAATTGATGCCTTTCGAAGAAGCTCCTTTGATTCTTCAGTCCTGTTGTAGAGGCTGTTTCTGAAACTCACTGGCATGTTTACAATCAGCTTCCCAGTGATAGTCCTTTAGTCCTTGATTTTCTGTCCTTGATTTTCTGTCATTCCTTCCATTTGTCCTGCAGTTTTGGTTTAGTGCCACCTCCCAGATTAGGGGTAGGATTTTTCAGAAGCTGTCAGAGGTTTTTACTGGGACATGATCTCTTTTCAAAGTCCTGGTAATACTTCTTTCCAGTAGTACTTGACCTGGTCTAACAACACAGTTCCTGCTTTCTAAACACATGGGTTTTATTTCCTGGCCCAGCTCCCCTTCTGCCCACTTTTCATGACAAATTTCATAAGCTTTTCCAGCCTTTCCCTAGGTCTCCGCATCTCTCATGCTGATTGTAGAGCTTGCCTGCTGTAGCTGAGAGTTACTCTCAGTGTGAAAGTTTATTCTTAGTCTTGCACAGTCGATATGCTAATTTAGGTTTCTTTGAAGTTTGCCGTGCCTCACAGCAGTGCCAGATAGAGTTAGCCTTCAGACTTTGGATTAATTTGAGAAATTATGTCCAGAAGGTAAAACCATTTTACAAATGACCTTCTTAGAGATTTTGCACACAACTGAGTCTCATCCATCTGGGGTTTATCTCAGTTCTGGTTGGAAAGTTAAGATTTTAGTCTGTTGAAAAATCCACATATAGGCTCTTTCAGAAGGTTGCTCATAGGAAATTAGTGTTAATGACAGAGGGCAGGTGGAATATTCTTGCAGTGAAGGTTAATGTAATTGTGACCCTTGCTGCTCACCTGTTTTGCGAGGAGTAGAACGTTTCAGGCTTTTCAAAAGTAATCTTGCAGGAGATTCTGAAACATAACCACTCTAGCATGAGCTGCTCGCTTTGGTTTGTGTTCTTTATAATGGGTTTGGTGCAGAGATAGGAAAGATCTAACACTCAAGCCCTGTGAAATGTGTGCAAAGTCCCTGAGATACCAAGCGTAAATGAGACCTCAGGAAGAGGCTAGACATGTATTTCTGTGATATTGCAGTAACGAGGTTTGGTGGTACAGATATCTTGGGGAAGTACTGTTTCCTTGGGAATTGTGATAAATCTGTATCAGTGGATGGTGGTTGTGTAGTACATATGCCTCACAGTCAAATACCTCCCAAAGCCCTTCCAAGTGAGCAGGTCTTAGGAAGGATAAAAATGGAAGTGTGTATGAGAGAAAGGGACAAGAAGGCTTGGGATAACAAGCTGCGAAGTGAGCACCTAAAGGAGGAGGTGGATGGAGTTGCAGCAGAGGAGTCATTAGGAGAAAGAGCTTGGGAACTGTAGGAGGTGTTAAGGCTGCCACAGTGCTGCTCTGGGAAACCGGCTTGGTGAGTAGGGCACAGATGAAGACTTGGATATGGTTCCAGAAATGTTCTTCAGCTGTGGTTCCAGTGCTGGCAGCAATGGATGCCATTTTGGATTCCTGAAAAGTTGAGGGAGCAGACTGGTGGAGGAAGGTTAGCTCCTTCCTCATCTTGTCTCAAGCTCCAAACGGATCCTGACAGTTCCTCTCCATGGCAGTCCCAGGGTGCTGGGAGCAGAGCCTTGAGTTTGGCTACTCCCATCCTGCTCACTGGTCAAGTAGAAAGTCCAGACCTCTCCCCTTTGCTCAGCACCTTGGAGCAACTGGAGAAGGCCTGACTTAGGGGACCTTCAAAGGTCCCTTCCAACCCAAACTGTTCTTGGTTCTATGATAAAGGACTGAATAAATGTCTTATTGCGGAACAGTTAGATAAGAGACACAACTCAAGTCTGTGAGGTACAAGGGGTCAGGTCTGGGAGATCTTGTGAAGCCTTCCACTTGTAGGCTCTCGGAAGTCTAGTGGGCTGATTCTAGAAGCAGGAAAAAGGCTCCAGGTTCACCCTCTTTTCAGGATGGAGTTACACCAACATTTTGTCTGTTAGCAAAGCCAGTCTCAGAAGCCATATTTGCTGCTGCTGCTGCCCTTTTTGTGCTGCTGCTGTTGTTTGATAAAGGGATTTTACAGTGGATCAGTGAGATGATCCAGTTTATGAGTCTTTCTCTCAACCCAGGTCACTCCAATGACTTCATTTCCAGAGCTCCCCACCCCCTGAAGAGTTGTGTGGGCACAGAGCTGAAATGGCAGCAGGAGAGGCAGAGGCTGGGATGGGTGGGGAGGGTGAGCACTGCCCAGCCCACTGGAGTAAGTGTTCATGTAACTATACACTGAAAGCAGCTTTCCCAGGGGAAGGGTGGGAGAGGCAGGAAAGGTGAGGTCAAAGCAGTGCGTGAGAGCATAGGGAGGAAAGAGAGGATTAGAGTTGTGTGGTGGAGGATCTCTACACCAAGCCTTTGGTCGTGTTCCTACCCAAGCTTCTCCTTTTCTGCCCTCCTTCACAGAGCTGGTCCTTGAGAGGTTGCATTCACTTGCCTCTCATAAGCCCTGGAAATTAACTTGTTTGTTTGATTATCCCTGTGCTAAAGGGCATCCTGATGGAACCTCTCCTGACACAGTGTACTGACATGGTGCTGAAATGAGGCAGACGTGATCCTTCCGGGTATGCGTGCACTTTTCATCATCCCACAGCAGCTTTGCCAACTCACTTCAACTAATCCCTCCATTGTGTTATAACTAGCAGCAGCTGGAGGGCATGTGAACAAAGGCTGTGGTTCACACCTGTAACACAGTGTACGAGGTGCCCTGCTTTCTTCATGGCTCCTTATTACGGCACCGTTGTGTTGAACAGTAACCTGCTCCTTCTTCCAGGGCAGCGGGTAGGTAAAGCTGCTGTGATGTTTGGGAGGGTAGTTACAGCTCACCCCTGAGCTTCTCTGGAAAAGTTTGGAGGTCCAGGGACTTTCTCTGGAACCACTGTCCTCTTCCTTCAGAGCTGGTATGTCTTTCTCCATAATGCATATGTTGGTGGGCCTCGTTTTTGAAACTTCTTGCCCTCCATTGAGTTTTCCAGGCCCACTTATATTGCTGACATTTTCACTGCTTGATTTAGTGCCCTGTCCCTCATTCCGCAAGTGGATCAGGGCTTGGTTTCTAACTCCACAGCCCATTTGCTGGCTGGACTATTGTGGATTTTCGGGTTACATCTCTGTGGTGATGACATGTAAATTTCCTGTTGAAAGACATAAATATAAAAACCTGACTGACCTTTTTTGTATTGCCTCCAGGTGGTAATGAAAGAAAACTGAGAGTTTGAGCTTATAACTATCACAGTCTTTACTAATGCAGTATATTACCTGAACAAGTGAGGAAGGAATTTGATAGAGCAAGAGAGGTGAGTGTGTCCCTCTGGTTCAGGTTGATAGCACCCATTTAAGTAACAGCAGCCAGATCAAACCAGGATATGCTAAGCCTCCCTAAGCACCAGCTACCCTAAAGATGTATTTTTTAATTATTCTGTTATATCTTTCCTCAAAGCCTTCAGTTCCAAAGTTGTGTAAAGAAAGGCTTTGTGGTTTTTCTCCCCTGATAAAATCCCTAAAGCACTTTGATAAGA
The DNA here is from genome assembly GCA_013399875.1 of Gymnorhina tibicen. Classification (NCBI taxonomy): domain Eukaryota; kingdom Metazoa; phylum Chordata; class Aves; order Passeriformes; family Artamidae; genus Gymnorhina; species Gymnorhina tibicen. The sequence continues at coordinate 1,238,542 of VXAZ01010408.1, read as the reverse complement.
GAGGAAGAGGAAGTAAGAATTGCTACAACGCATACATGTGTTTACAGTGCTATATTGTTCAAGAAAATCTGCATGAATCCTGCCTTTGGTGTAGATGAACTCAACCTTGGAGTATCTGCGTCAAGAGTCTGTACATCTGGCTGCAGCTCCCAGCTTAGGGCTTTAGGGAATATCTGTTGTGGGAAGTCCATGACCATCCTTCATACCACCCTGGTAGCAAACTGAAACATGGGCTGTGTCTGATGTGTTCAGTCCTTGAGCTCTTCTGGAGAAGAAATAGAGCTTTGACATACTGTGTAAACAAGCACAAAGGTGTTTGCACGCTTCTTTGTGGAGAAACAATTGAGCTGTAACCGATGCTGCTTGCACTGTGTATTTCTGCACCCAGAAACTTGCCTGGAGCCAGCAATGACTGTGCAGGTTTCCCATGCTCAGGCACCATCAGTAGACAGAGTACATTTGAAAGAAATTTAAGCTGTTAGAAGATCAAAGATGAGACCTTAGGGTCAGAAAGTTACTAATGAAAAATCTTATCTGCAGACTTAAGGAAAAAGGAGAATGCATTTAAATATGTCAGAACCACGAGGGTAGAAGAGTGGTTCAGACATGAAGCTGGGCAGAAGTGATTAACCTATCAGTTACAGTGAGTAAAGGCAGAACCATTCAGTTAAGTATTTGTTTCATTTTGGGGGGTAAAGTTAGAAAGATGTCTCATTTTACAGCAACAATGAAATACTTTGTGAATTTTTCATTAATAACTGCAAGGATATTAAATGACAATTGTATGTCTTTTAAAGTCAGTAAGCGCTGAAGAGTGTTTAAAGAGTTAACTAAAGAATTCTTTTTGTTATTACTGTTTGTTTTTTAGCCCTTCTTGAAATGTTTGATGGAACAGCAAATGTTGTGCCATTCCTGGAGAAATATGGGAGATAATAAAGAGATGGCTGTAAGTTGATTAGTTTGGTTTTGCAGGAAAATCCTGCAGAGGACAGAGCTAGGATGACAGCATAACTGATGTTATGTTACTTTGGGTTTGTGGAAATGAAGTCTTGCCATATAGAGGATATATTTTTTAGATTAACTAGAAGCTTGAATGATAAAAGTAATCATTTAGAGGCACACATTAGTTATTTGTCTCAGTCCATTATGTTCTCATTCTATACTACACCATTTAGAGGTATCCTTTTTAGGAATAAGATATGTTACACAGCTTTAAAAAGTTATTGTCAGAGTTGATAATTAATCCTTTAGTGACACTTCTTGTGTAATCCTGCTGGCAGGTATTCACAGGGGCTAAAACTACTCTGGAGAAATTACACTAGGAAAATTTGCCAGAACCAAAGACTGGGAAAGTAACGAGTAGAAGAGCCAGGTCAGTCTTGACTGTTTTGTTGCATCCTTCACTGGAGCCAAAACAAAAATCAGGCATCACAGAGGTAACAATGCAGGTCATGTTTACAAGATGAGGATTATATTCTGCAAACCAGTGACTGTAAGAAGAGGATTGGAATGATGTAAGTAAAATCTCTGTGTAAAAGACACTCTGCCTTGAGCAGCATTAGCTCTGCATGCTGGTCTTCCAGAATCAGTACTTTGGAGATCTGGGGAGAAGGTGAGAATTGTCCAGGGTGGTACTGCAAGTGTGACTCAAGACTTAGAAGAGCTGCCATACTGTGCAAGATGCCATGAGCTCACTCCAGTTTGTATGGTCAATAGAAGACTGGGAGTGGGCTTTGATCAGTCTATGAGTCCTGTGTGGGAACTGGGCCAGGAAGCTGCTGAAACAGCTTTGGCTGGTGGAACTGGTTCTTTTATCTCTTGTGCAGCAGTTCATGCTCACCAGTCTGTCCTGTGAGAGGAAAATGTTTATACACAGTGCTTTGCCAGTAAGTGGATCTTATGCAGATGTGAAAGGGACTACTGACAGTAGATGGTGCTTTAATTTAGCAGAAAAACGAAGAAAGCGATTAAGTGGTTTGAGGCTGAAACAAGCAGATCTGTATTCAGAATTGCTAAGAACATCTTAACAGTAAGTGGGAAGAGGATAGAGTGGAGTGCCTGGAGCTTGCAGCGTTTGGATTTCATCATGAAAACAGAAAATTCAAAGAGTCATAACTGAGAGACAGCTGAGTAGAGAAATTACAGCATTTCACCCAGCAGTCTGTTGTTCAGGCAGTCAAACTTTCCTGTCATAATCATCAAAAGAGTGTATTTCCACCTGAGATGTCACTTGGCCAGAGCTGAACTATGTCTTTCTCCCTCCTACAGCACCTTTTCCTTAAAGGTTTTGACAAAGCTGTTATCATCTTTGTCACTTGCTTTGGTGTACCTGGGGCTGACTCTTCCTTCCCTCTTTGTCACAATATACTGCTTGAACCAGATCTTGTATCTGATTACTCCTTGTTCCCANTTTTTTTTTTTTTTTTTTGCTATGCCATCATCTATAAAACTGTTTCTCTGTTGTGGCTGGATTATCACAAACATACATGCTTCTTCAGCCCTTGGGGACACTGGGCTAATATGTCCATCTGCTTGAGGAAGTTTTTTCTTTTGGAAAGGCTCAGATCTGCAGTGGAACTTTATCTGGGCAGGGGAAGCTGTTCCCGAGCATTTCTTGGTGCTGTTAGTTCTGCACATGACTCCAGCTAATGGCTCTGTCAGCAGTGACCTTCAGTGGTTTAGCTGAGTCTTTTGAGTGCACTCCAGCCCTGCTCTGCAAAAAGGGACCCCACATAAGTAGAGCTTTCCTCACGCTGGCTCTTTAGACCTATGACAGAGAGGACAGCCTAGAAGCGACCAGTTGACTGTGCCTGGGACTAGGAAGGCTGCCTAGCTCGGGATCTGCTCCAAACAACTGATTGCCTTGGACCCTTTCCGGAAAAGGCTCTGCAGACACGTATTCCTTCAGTGAACTACCAGAGATGGAGGCACATTGCCAGAAGAGCCAGCTGCATTTGGGATTAGATGGCTGGAAAGAAGTCCTTTCTCTGTCTTCAAAACAAAATCGCTTTTTAACATCTGCTGCAGAGAGTTCTCGTGACTCGGGGTTCCACAAGAAACTGTTCTCTTCCTTCTCTTTCCTGTTTCTTTGTTAATTAAGGTTACTTTCCTTCCCTTTCCTCAGCTATTGTGTCTCCATATATGTTTCCTACTGGACAGGCATGTGTGTGTGGGTCTTTTTTTTCTTTCAATTTAATGTTTTTCTGTCTCTTGAAGTCTCACGATAACAGCAGCAATTTTGCTCTCCGCCAGGTGAGCACACCCCAGATAACCTGGCAAGATCTGCCTGCACTCATAAAATTGCTTGGAGAGAAGACTTCCTCACTAAGCCTTTGGTTTATTGTTATTTCAGTGCTGAATGAATAATGAGACGGTTTAAGTAAACAGATGGGTTTGATTCAAGCCCATCATACCAGGGGTGTGGGGGAGAGGAGCTGCTTGTCCTGACAGCTCATCTCATTAGGCCACACGTGGTGTGAGGTGTTGAAAGCAGTTTATCACGTGTAATGCCTGGGCATGACGAGGTGAGCTGGGGATCAAGTGTATCTCTGTCCCCCTCTTAATTCTTAATATTTACAGAAGTTTCCTGTAGTTCTCAGATGCGTGCAAACTAAATATGTGCTCTCTGTGTGTTTGAAGTTCTGTTACAAAAATCACCTCTTTCCTCTGTTCCTTCCACAGTCTCAGCTGCCGGCGATGTATTATTGTGGGAAATGGTGGAGTACTTGCAAATAAGTCATTGGGGTTAAAAATTGATGACTATGATGTCGTTGTCAGGTGAGTCTTTTGCATTACAGTTTTCTTGTCACATATTCAGTTTCTGTATCAGTTCACTTGCTATGCAGGCAAACTCTAACCTGCACTAGTGACAGTATCCATTTGTATGGAAGCATTAACTTACAGGGAGAGGAAAAATAGACCTGAGCTTAAAAAGGTTTGTTATAAATGATGATCACATCAAAGGGTAAAGGCACTCCTCAAGCTTTCTGTTTTCCACAGCTTTTTGGGAATGTGGTCTTTTGTATGATATCACTTGAACCTTCCTTTCATAGCTCCTTTCTAAAAGCTGCTGCTTTTGTGATGCCCGTAGGTGGTGAAGCAGTAACTCACACTGTTGGATCTGCTCCCAGATATATCCCCTAGGTAGCTCAGGGGAGTATTATTGGTCATACACGTGTAGCGTTCCCCAGGAACTACACCTCACAGTCAGGATGGGCAGGACTAAGAATGGTGCAGCATAGGATGTTAGGAAGCAGGAAGCCTCTACGAGAGAGGACCCAGTAGTGATTAAACACCTGTAAGTGTGCCCTAGAAACTGGCAATACTTTGGCTCTGTGTCACTGCAGATGACAGTGTTAAATATGGGAGCAGAAGCAGAGTGGTGGGAGTGCAAAGGACCACAGTCAAAGTTAGGACTTCTTGCTTTTGCTGAGGACCTGGATCATCGCCATCACAGAATGCTTGAAAAACGTGCTGATATGTGAAATCACAGGTCTAGTCGTAACTCTTTGTAATAAATCTGTCAAGTCAGGGAGGCGTTCTGGGTGACTGGAGATTAACAAACATAATACCTGTACTAATGGAGAGTGAGAGAGTGTGTGTAGGAGGGAGGGAGGGAGGATGTGCTCTAGGGAGCTATAGACCCATTAGTCTGACCTGAAAAAAAAATGCAGTTTTCCAGCAGGTTTTGAGTCATGAGTAACAAAATATTATGATGGTAAATAATAAAAGTGGGATAAACTGCAATGTAAGTTTATAAAACTGGTTTAACATAGTCTAAGTTGGTATTTTTTTCCTTAGTAAGATAACTGATTTCGTATGAAAGGAAATGTATCTGATATAATCTCTGTCAACTTTAGTCAACTTCAATAGCAAATTCTTAGCTATGGTAGAAGAAAGAAAGAGATTAGTAAAAGAATTTAAGGCAGGTATTAATTGGCACAGTCTCTATTCTCTCCTATGTGTCAGGAAAGAATAGAACATACAGAGAGAAATAAATATCCTCTAACTCTGGACAAAAAGACCAAGAAGATCCCTTTCAGTCTTTGGTTCCTGTGAATGGTTCCCTGCTTCTCCATCAGTGTGCTGGACACAGGGATGTCTGTTCAGAACAAGATAAAATTTTTATAGTCCTTCTCCTAGTTCATCCCACTATCAGTTGTTAACAAAGAGCTCTTACTACTCGTTATAGTTGGGTGACTTGTAGTTATTTCAGCTGAATTAAAGTGCAGTTATAGCCTTTCCTTGGGCTCAGATTGTTCAAAAAGTAGAAAAAGGACGGTTTCAATCCGTCTGGACTAAGCCACCCACTAAGATTTACATCAGAAAGTCCACTATTTCATTTCCAAATGAAAAGTTCAACTTTTTCTCTCCACATCAGTAAATCTATGTCAGTTTGCAAGCTGAGAGGATAAGAGGGCAGCTAAGCACCTGTGCTGTTGGTGGGATGGATAAAGGAAAGAGAAGTCAACTGTAAAGGTTAAATGAAGCCAGGTGTTTGGATATATATCCAACTGCTTGCTTTATTCCTGTGGAAGCTGGGGAAGTCCCAAGTATTATAACGTCCTTTTTCATACACTGCAGAACTCCTTTGAAGGATGATATTTGGGACCTAGGGAGTGAATTTTAAGTGGAAGAAATGTGGTACATTTGTGGACAAAGGAGTGATCCAGCAGTATGTGGAGTTCTTTGATGCCTCATGTGTTACCATGTGACGATTGCTAATTGCAGCAAGAAATTTTGTTCTTGTGGTGAAAGTAGTCCAATTCAGTTTTGTCAGTTCTAAAAGAGCTTGGAGTGAGTTGCTATTTTTCTTTAACTAGATATTATCAGATTTCAGTGCAGATGTTATTCCCAGCTGTCACACTGTTTACCTGGCAGGACTTCTTGCAGCAGTCAGTCATCAGGGCTCTGAAATGCCTCCTTAGAATAGATTGCAGACAGGGTAAGAATAAATGCGTATCAGAAATTCCTGATTAGAACCAGATAGGGATTCACCTGGTGGTGATACTTGAGTGGTATTTGAAAGGATCTTCATGGTGCCAAGGTTAGGAGTGAGTGTCTCTAAGCTCCGTATGGAATCAGCGAACATAGAGAGAAAAACCCTCTGAAACTTCCTGCGGAGAAAACTGCCTGTCCATGGGCAGTACAAGGAGGCCTGACATCCTAACTGAGGTTTTCCAGGATTTAGCTGTGTTTCTAACCACCAGTGCCTCCTGCCTGGGAAGGGGTTCGAGCTGTGGAGTCTGCACCTTTGTGGACATGGGCTGTGGCTGCCAGAACTTTTCCTGCTCCGTTGCCTGCACTGCCCTCGGGGCACTGCCCCTGAGCCTTGGTGGTGCTGGCTCCATCACTGTGGCTCCATCAGCAGCTCACACTCTGACCCTTTGCTGGTGACCTGAGTTCATTTCACTTGAGGAAATGGTTTGATTATTTCCTGTCTAGATACAAACAAGGGTTCCCAAGTTTTGGGATGTTAACAAGGTAAGGAACAAAACAGTGAACCCAGCAGCTGGAGATGGGAAAAGCCCTGCCAAAGAGCTGCCCAGTGACATTTGAAACAACTGCAGACACCTCCTCATCCTAAAGAAAACAGATGAAAGTATGTAAAACTAGCTTTCTTTGCATAGTATTCATAGTATTGATAGTGTTGGTAGTATTCTGTTACCTTTAGAGCCACATGCTTTTGCTTTATAGAAGGTCATCTGCCCCAAAGAGACACAAGACCTTAAAGAGTAAATACTGCCCACAGAAAAAGTGAGTGATGTGTGAATGCGCTGTCAGCAACAGAGGAAAAAGCAAGGGACCAGGCTGGCTGGGAGCATTGTACTCAGGCCTAGTTACCTGAAAGTCAGGCTACAAAGCAAGGGTTTATAAACCATGGAAAAAGACTTCATCTGCTGTATAAATTGTGGTGGTGCTGATTCTTAAGTTGTTTTGCCTTTAATATTTTATTCCTGGTGATAAAGTAAGTATTTTTTGCATAAGAATATATTCCTCTAAATTTGAATATAATTTCAGATTTTGTAGAGATTCTTCTTCTACTAAAAGTTTTCCAATGTAAAATGCTTACCCCGGCTCGAAAAGACAAATCCAGATTCTCATTAACATTCCTATATGGCAAAATTTGCAGTCCATAAGCACTTTCCAGTATATTGAACTACACCAAGTCAAGAATGCTGCAATAATTCAAGCAGGCAATGCTGTGCCATCAGAGGCTGCTGTTTGATGTCAGCAAGAGTTATATTCCAAGTTACAAGAAATTTCCTCAGCTTTGGGTTTTTAGTTTTGAATAGAAGTTCTGAAAACTTTAATGTCCTGAAAGTCATCATTGCTGTTCATGCCAAAGCAGTTTGCTTTTCCAAGGGAAAAAACTTTGTTCCTGAGAAATATTTTAACAAAAGCACAGCTAAATACATAGCATCTCCTTTACTCCCCAAGAGTAAAACTGTGTGACTGCTTGAGTGTTTTAAGAGTGGGATACACTTCCACTGCAGAAACTTCTTGGAGTCAGTGAGATTGCAGTGGTGCTGAGCCTTGTCCTGGCCCAACCTCCTCCTTTGTGCTGGCATTGCAAGGCAACTCACCCTCCAGACGGGCCAGTTTGGGGAATTAAACCAGGTGCAGATTGTTCCTATGGGATTTTTTTGAGAATTATTAGTTGGCTTATTTCCCTAAGCAGCCTGACTGCAGGCAAAATGAGCGGTGTAAGCTCTGGGCTGGGGTTGGAGCACCAGACCAGTTTCAGTTTGTTTAAACTGATGTGGAGCTGCATCGTCTCTTTCAGCACAGTCTTGCAGAACCCAAGTAAGACATCCCAGGAGCAATAGGCTGTTAAAATATTAACACTTAGTTTGTTACTCTAAATTTGAAAGGGCAATATTTTTCACTTTCCTTTTCCAAAGCCTCCAACCCTATTTAAATCACAGGAGTGGGTATGCCGAAATGGTTTGCATTATATTCAATGATAGAATTTAAGTAACTTCTCATTAAGCTGTTGTCACTTGGTACAAACCTCCGGAAGTGTTTGTGATGAAGAACTCCAGGAGTTAACATTTGCTACTGTAGCAGCTGCTACAGGGAGCTCTTGCCCAGCAGTGGTTGCTGTGTCATCAACACACAGGAGTGTAAGTGGGAATCTGAGTGTAAGTGGGAATCCGTGACAGTGTCTTCTCTGGTCGCCCTGCAGGCTGAACTCGGCTCCAGTGAAGGGCTTTGAAAAAGATGTGGGTGGCAAGACAACACTCCGGATCACATATCCTGAAGGTGCAATCCAGAAAATGGAGCAGTACGAGAAGGATTCCCTGTTTGTTCTGGCAGGATTCAAATGGCAGGATTTCAAGTGGCTGAAATACATTGTTTACAAGGAGAAAGTGGTAAGAACGCTGACAGCTGACACTGTGAAGGCCACCTAATTAATAATGGTGGGCAAACATTCTATCACCATCAAATTTGCCACATTTTGGTCTGAGGAGAGTTCCACTGTGTGTCCTGCTGCATTTAAGTAAAGACTTCCTTTACCTACATGGACTTCAGCTTTAATTAAATATGTTTTACAAAGACATATCTCTGTAATCTGTGTTGCATCACAAATGAGGCTTGCTATTCAAGATTGTTAGTGTGTACTATGAGCAATTAAATTAATTTTTAGTTATCTTAAAGAGTATTTTAAAGGACCAGCTTTTTCATGGATTTTATGGACTCTAAGGATTTAAGAGCAGAGGAAGGAAAAGAGCAATGGGAAGGGGAAGAAATGGGAGTTTGGGGATAAGGATGTGATGTCACAGGAGGGGAAGAGGAGACAGCAGCAGCACAGCAGCACAACTTGTTGAAAAGGCTACGATCAGACTTAATGTGACCTCCTGAATGGCACAAGCCATTGTATTTTGCTCAGTTACTGAGATTCATGATTTGTGTTTGGTTGAAGTGTCATCCAGAACAGTAGCAAGTCTCATTTTAAAACACTGAAGTGGTGAATACACTGCTTTCCCCATGTAAATATTTTACCCCATTTGCATGAGTGCCCTTCTGAAGCACCATGGACCTGTTAGTAGTCAGAGCACCATGGTGCTCTCTGTAATTCACCTACCCAGAATGGAATCAGGTTGTGATCAGTGACTTCTCATTCAGCGGATTGTTTGTCTGTGTCAGGAAATCCCAAATAAATAGTGGGTATAGTTCTTGTTTTACAAATCTTATATATCTGTTTTCAAATGTTGCTTAATGACTTTTCAGCAAATAACAAGACAAATGGATTAGCATTCAGGGGATGGCATATTATATCGTGTGTTTAGAGACAGAGAGAGGAGGTTGGCAGCTCACCATGTACAGAACGAAGCAGTCTGGGAATATAACTGTATACAGTTGTTACAGAGATGGCCTTAAGGGCTCTTACTTTGCTCTTGTCTAACACTGGCACCAACTTGCAATTATTTTCTTGCTACCAGACAGATGAAGTTACCTGTCAGCCTCTGGGCACAAGTGGGCTTTCGTAACATGAATAATTGAGTCAAAAGTAATTTTCTTTGCTTTATGTCAGGCTCTTGTTCCTCATTCAGGGAAAGGGAAAGCCCTGGCAGTGTCAGTGCCCTGCAACCTGAATGCAGTTGCAGGGACTCCTGGTGTTTAGCTTGAAGTTCAAAGGATGGGTTGGTTTACTTCAAAACAAATTGAATTTCCACCTGATGCTTGCAGTCAAGTCATCATCACTAGATTCTTGTGTGGTATCCCCTGCTCTTGGAAAGATGGAGAAAGCAGTCTGTCAAAACCTGCTAGACTAGGGACAGTGACTGCAGTTCTCTTAACTGAGTGCTTCAGTGCCCAGCTTGGCAGAGAGTAGAAAGAACTTGAGCTTTGTGAATTACTTCAGTGTTCTTGTGATTCTGATTGGCTTCTTATCCTTCAGTTCTTCAGAATAAACACTCTGGGGTTTTTTCAGTTCTTTTAGGTGATGTTTTCCAGATCTCTTAATTCCTATTGCTCTTTTGAATGCTTGTAGTTAATTCATCTTTTTCTTAAAGAGCAGTGCCCAAAAATGTACAGACTACAGCAAAAAGGAGGAGCAAATAGATAATCCATTAACCTCACAGTTCTCATCCTTTATACATCCACTCTTTCGATGGCCTTTGCCGCAGTGGCACGGAACTGAAGGTGAGTGTCAGGTTCCTGGACACTCCAGGTCTCGGGAAGAATTGGAGAGCAGCCACTTCCCCCGCTCCACACCCTGTGCTTGTGCCGTTGGCTCCTCGTGCCAAAGAGCAGCACTGTGCACTTGGCCCTACTGATCCTGTCTTCCAGAACACTCCTCCAGTTTGCCAAGTTCCTTTGGCAGAGCTTCCCAGCATACCTGCCATTCTTTCCAGATTCATGTCCTCTGCAATTTAATAAACATACTTTTTACTTCATCATCCAGGTTGATAATGAAAACACTAAACAATGTTGGTTCCTAGGCAGACCCCAAAGTATTAACATCCTTCCATTCCTAGAGTGAGCCTGCTGAGAACTCCTGGATAGTTTTTTGTCCACTTCTGAGCTTTTATCACAGTTGTATCATCAATAACATTTTTGGCATGTTTGTGAAAGTGATCTGTCAGAAGTTTTACTGAATTCCAGTTCATGTCTTGCTTCTCCTCAATGACAATTTTTCATCTGTATAAAGAAATTTTTTTAAAAATAATTTGCTCTTGACAAATCCACCTGGGTTGCTACTCAATCTGTTATTTTTTTCAGGTGCTTACAAATAATAATCCTGCTATTCTGGGAATTGAAATCATAATTAAACTCTCTTCCCTTTCTTGCCTCATTAAGGCTAGGCACTACTTTTGTCCATTTTTCAATCCTTTGACCCCCCTACCTGTTCTACACAAGCTCCCAAAGGGAATCAATGCTAGCTCTTGAGGCTGCTGAGCCAGTTCATTGAGTATTTTAGGATGCAGCCCAGATGACTGGAAAACATCTGTCTTGTGCTCTCTAGTCTTATTTCTGTCTATTTGAGGCTGGCATCTTGCTGTCACTGGCTTTAGCTGCAAGCAGGTGGCTCACAGAGCTGCTTTTTCTAGAGGAAACCAATGCAGAAAGTGATGTCTCTTAGATAGGAATGACCCAGTGGAGAGCTAGCAGTGCTAAGGGAGTAGCACATAGGCGTCTGTTTCTTCTGGTAGTGAGTGTTAGTATTTTTATCAGTGTGTGGTAAGTTCAAAATGACAAATGCCTGCCCAGTGCTCTCTGTCAGGAGTTTGTTTCTCTCTCAGCTGGTTTTCCAGACAGAGGGGAGTTTCTTCCTTTCCTGGATTTATCTAGAGGCACGACCTGAGAGCTCTGTATGCCACAATTTCTTATTCCTTATCTGACATCTCCCCTGCAAGACTTCATCCCTGTTGCAAACCACTGGTCAGGAGTCTGACTTCAGGATGGAGAAAAGGAAAATGGGAGCATCCTGCTAGAGAACACAACTGCTGTGGAAGTCGACACATTCCTCAAAGAAAAAGGGCTGATCTCTGCCCTCTGATGTTTCCTTTGCCTGTGACTGTTGATGGCAACTGCACAGGTCTGTGGTACAGTCACAGCTGGGTAATGAGACCTTCTGAATTCCTTCAGACACCTGAAATGGCTTGGACCTGCTGGTCCAGAGCTTCCGGGCCAGGGATTCTTGCTTAGTCCTCTCTTGAGTAAGTGAAATCAAAGGGAGTTTATCTGAGAAAGAGTAAATGAAAGGCAAGTGGCTATTTATTGCTGGGTCAGTGGTCAGATAAGCTTATTCTCCCTGCAGCTGAGAGGGATTTGCTCGGTGTTGTGTTAGTCTTTTGGCAGCACTTGCATACTGAGGAAGGGATAAGTGCTTTGTAGAGAGAAGGGTTTTCAGGAGATGTTATAAGGAAAAAGCATCAGTGTGATGCAGAAGCAGCAGCAGAACAGTGGGGCAGGGGATTTGATGTGCTACATACAGGCTGGTGCAAGAGCCTCCCAGAGATCTGCGTGGTGCCTTAGTGCCCTGGGAGACACTATATCCAGAAACAGGAGCAGTGGAATATGGACCTAAGGAAAAGTAAAAGCTCAACTGCTTTTTATTTCGCACTAAACCAGAAATATCTGGAAGCAAGTAGAAACTTGAGAGAAAACATTAATCTAGAAGAAGGACAGGTTTGGCTGAATATTCACTGTCAGCAGCAAAACAAAAGTAGTCTCCATCACAGAGTTCTGGCTGAGCTGGCACTCCAGATTGCAACCTTGTAGGAAGTTAGAGCAGTAGTGTATCACCAGAGAATGTAGACCTGTCTTTAAGAGGGGGAAGGGTGAGTGAATCTGAGCGACTGAAGCGCTGGTAACCTGATTTCAGTCATTTGACAAGCATTAGAATAAACTAAAGGAGAAAGTCATTGCACTGGTTGCAACTAAAAGGAGTATGGGATGGAGGAAGGTGACGTGGTTAGCAGAGGGGAGTATTGCACCATGCTGACCTAGTAAGTCAGTGTACAAGTGGAAAGGAAGTGGGTTGGAGTCCCACAGCCTGCAGTTGCATGAACTCATGGCTGTTGCAGAAGGGTCACAGATGTGAGCTGTTCGTGCGTCTGTGGTGACTGGTCTGGCAGTGCTGACTTGGAATCACTGCTGCAAGAGCCTGTGACACTTCCAGGCACCCCTTTGCTGGTGAAGCAACTGCTGCCAGTGCATCCCCAGAGGGGGATTACTCATGGACAGTCACTCAGAACAGCTACACTTTCTCCTGGACTGTTATTTTTGCCAAGAGACATAATCTGTATGTATTGTGATCCACCCTGCTGCTTCCCACTGCGTGTACCCTCCTGCATCTCACTGGGTCTCTCAGTGACAGAAACTTTCTGAATACACAAAGTACCAGAGGAATTGCAGGGGGAGGGAGGTTTGGTCATATATTGCTCTTCTTAAAATAATGGTCAAAAGCTGGAAGTTTCTCTATTGCATGGAGAGTAGATGCTTCCTGAAACAAACAGGAATTTACAAGCTCCAGATATGCAAAACAGCCATGTCAGCCTGGTACTGAGGCCAGTTCCAGAGTGGTTTCTTGCCTGTCATTAGTGAATTAGAGGGAGCTCTCTTGCTTGCTAGGGCTCGCATCCCTGAACATCTGGCACATGGCAACAAAAGCAGCCAAGCAAGGGCAAAGGTGCCACTAGAAATTGGCAGCTCACAAGCTTCCTGCTCATGTAGTAATGAGCCTGTGGATGATTGTAATGGGAACCTCTGCAGCCTGTGTGAGGAGGAATCACTTGTGCAGAAAGCACCTGTGGCACCTAGAAGTTCTCTTTAATAGTGAAAGTCATAGGAGCAAGTGAGCACCTGCCTGTGAGCGAGGCCAGGCTGGGTTGTCTGTCCCTTGCAGGGACATGTCTCTGACAACTTGCACACAGCAGTGGGGCCCAACGCCTGTCATTCTCCAGCAGTGGGCACGACATAACCCCTGCTCCTGTGTCCCAGCATGTGACTGCTGCTTGCAGAGACCTGGTGGATGTTGCAGAGGGGAAGGTTTTATTTAACTTTCTATTTGGGAACGTCATTATTGTATTGACCCAACAGCTTACTCCTAGTCCTGGTAAAATGTGTGTTATGATACCTTCCTGGCGCGACCAGTGAGTGTTGTTGTGCTGGAGCCAAGGCCGGACTGCTGCCAGCACTTGTGCTGTCTGCTGAGCTTTTGTTTAGAGCTCCCTTTCTTCCATTAGTTAATGGCCTTGTCATGCTGCATGTTTGCTGGGGCAGCCTGTGAATGTCACAGCCCTGTAGTTCACTGTGGATTCCTCAGATCATGAAAGAGCCTTACCTGTGGGCTGGTTTACATCCCTAAAACAAACCTGAGGAGCCATCGTGCTTCTCCTGTCGTTTTCTGGAAAATAGCGAGGCTGTGATCTGTTGTTGCTGTCCAATCCCAAGTAAAGCTTCATTCACATGCGTGTATTTTCAGCTTGTTTGGAACTTGAGACCAGTTCTTGGGCAGGTGGTTTCTCTGGGTCTGCACTAGGGAGGGAGAATCTGCTTTTTCCAATGCTGTCCCTTGCCTTTGGTGACAAATGGAGTGGCCACTGGTACTGGCAGATTCACTCCAGAGTTTGCTTCTGAATTGCAAATCTTTTCTTTCCCTTTTCTCCTCCAAGGGGCTTGTTGCTTTAAATGTCTTGTGTACAGTGGGTCTTTTCAGGTTTTAAAGGACTGTGAGAAAGGCACGAGACATGATTCTTGGGACAGCATTCTGGTTTGGTGGAGCTGTAAATCCACTACCAGTTTTCCTAATGCGTTATGAATGCAAAGCTTGGTTACAAATTTGTGGTGTCTCATCCTGTGCTGAAACACAGCTTCAGCCCATCTGCTTAGAGATGTGCCTGGGTGGGCATTGCCTTGTGTCCTCCTGCTCTCCTTGGACTCAGCTGAAACGGAACAGAAGCTGGATTTTCTGCTCCATCATAAACAAGAAAAGCTTTTGAATTGAGAAGTCAGCTTAAGGGTTGTTTCATTTCTTTCACAAATTTGAGTTTTCACCTAAATAGCTGTTTATAACTAATCCCTTCAGAAGTATAGTATAGGGAGGCATGGCTGCTGAGTAAGGCAGCCAGCCTGCTCAAGGAACATGATGAGGCTTGCAGTGGGGAAGAGGCAAGAAAGCCTTTTCAGTGGTGGTTGTCCTGTGGTCCTAGCACATGGTTTAGAAACCATTTCCACTCACAGAGTGGGAGGGGATTCTAGGAGGAATTAGCAGGGAATACCTTACCACATCATCAGGATGGTCCGGTGCCTCAGTCAAGGCAACTGAACCATGACTAAATGTTGAAGCACAGAAAATGCTTTGTAAGAAAGTGAAAACATGAGGCAGACTTTTCTGGCTCCTACCAAGTCTCTGACTGAAAAGATGGGGTGGGAGAGTCTGTGATGCATTCTGTGGAGAATATTCCATATTCCTTTGCCAGAGAGTAGCTGGAAGTTAGCTTGTCTTTCTGGGATGGTTGTTTTGACATCACTGGGATTTTAAAGTTTTGATCTCTCTGCTGTGTAGAAGGCTAGTCCATACTGCCTGGGGGGTCAGGAGCTGTTTCACAATTGCAGGGCATTGGTGGGAATGGCCCAAGGGAACCATGGAAGACTTACATATGAAAAAAAAATCCTTCCCTGTGACTGGCCTAGGAGATCAGAGCAATTTCCAGAAGATGTAAGGAGAAGTATGAACACTGGTGCCCTATGAGAGAAGGTGAGCCAGCTTTTTCCAGTCATGGTTAGAAGAGAGGCTGGAAAATATGTAGATATGCTATATGAAATGTTGTCCCTGTTGACCAAAAGAGGGATAAAAGCTTAGTTGTGTCTTTTGTGATTTTTAACAAGCTTTCAGGTAGCACTGTGGTGAGGACCATGGAGAAGCCTCAGTAGGCAAATGACCCGGTTTGCAACATGGGCCTTGGGGGAGACTTCCTGGGCAGATTCCCAAAGGAAGGTTGTTGGTATGGAAAGTGCAGGCTGGAGCTTGCCCTTCATACATACCTGCATGCATCAGCATAATGAGATTAGGCAGGTCACTACATAGCTGAGAGCTGCTCCCACCCAGGCATGCACAGTGTGTCTGTAAGTGCACTGTCAAGCATCAGCTGGTGGCAGGGGCTGCTCTGGTGCCTTTGCAATGTGCCTTCATAGCATTTAATATTGCCAGGTGGATGTGTCCTGGACAGTAACACTTGTCCACCTGGACTGGGTAGCCATTAATATCCACAAGTCTGAAACTACGTTCACCTAAGCTTGTCAGGCAGATGAAGAAAATAAAAAGTAGCCATAACCAGACTAGTTCCTGGATGAAAAAAATCCGAGTATCAAAAGTTTGCAAAGTATCTATACTTGTAGGAATGACATCATTGATTACTCAATTTTTAGACAGTTTCTCTTCAAAATAAAAATTATTGGTGTGTCTGCCCTTCTAGTCTTTCCAACACCATGCATGGTTTTGTCCTTTTTTTTTTTTGTCCCTTGTTTTGCTTGCTGTTACCTAACACCAGTCATCCTTGCCCTATACTTTTATTAATGGAGGAGAAGCATTTAGCCATGCTAGGCATCAGCAGTCCTTAAAGAACCTTTATCCCACATCTGCCAAGACAGCATCATCTTCATTTCTGGCTCAGTAATCCCAGCTGTAACCTGAAAACCAGAGAGCTCCAGTCAGATTTTTATTTCTTTAGTTTCTATTCCTGTACATCGTTCTTAAATGAAGAGACCCAAACAGGATTTACCCCCTGAAAAGACTGTATCATTGCCGTAGCAGGACATCCTTTCTGGGATTGCCTCACCATCCTGCTTTATCCTGAGTCAATTTCTTCCTGAAATTGTCCCCATCTATTCTCTTCTGATGTCTGTTGCCATCCAACTGACAGTTGCTGCTCTCACCTAGATATTTGATCACTCCTTCCTTCTCAACAAAAGTCAAAAAAGATGGGTAATTTAGAGTTGCAGTTTTTCCACATCTCGAAAAGCCGATGTGAGGGCCAGCTGAAGAGCTAGTGCAGATGTCTTGAAAAAGCACCAGGAGGGTGCTCGTGTTGCACTCGCCCTCTTTGGCAGGCTCTGGCAATATTCAGACACCGGTACTATGCAAATCCCAGTAGGTGCATTTCAAGGTCATAGTGCATGGAGACTCAGGTTGCCCACCTTGACTGGAATATCTGAGCCAACGTAAAGAAAGTAATTCCAAATCTGATGCTGATCTTAATGAAACACACAATTCCACAAACAGCAGAGCTAAGGAAATTGCCTGATTGCCTGTGGATTTGTGTCCTGCTCCCTTTTGCACCACAGTGCTCTCGGATTTCCCCCAACCTTCCCAGTGCTTGCATGGCCTCACCTCCACCTGGCCTCTCCAGCAGCAAGGTGTGCGTCTCTTCCACCCAGCCACACGTGGTTTTACCACCAGTGCAGCCCATGCCTGCTGAGGGTGTTGCATGGCCCACGTGTGCAGCAGATGTTCCTCCATACCATGAATCCAGCACATGGAAAAAGTCCCAGGACATGGCCAACAGTGAAACTGAGACATCACCCAGAGGGTACTGGCTATTCTGCAGCTGTTAGTAGAATAAAGATGTTCTGTGTTAACACTTCAGTAAAGAACTACAGGAATCATTTGAAGTCTGCAAAGCCTCCCTTAGTCTGAGAGATTTGAGTTCAATTTATTTAGTTACGGAGTTCAATTTATTTAGCTTATGCATGAGATTTTGGGAGGATTTACTTGTAGTCTCTCTCTCTACCTAGAGGGAACATTTTTTCTCACAAGACTTTTTAATTTTGTAGGAAGAAGTGTATCTGAAGCTAGGCAAACGACCAAAAAAGGCAGCACATTTATATCAGTATAAGTATTTTTGCTACATCTGCCCTACAGGCTTGATGAATTTGCTCCTTATGTCTTGAAATCAAGACTGGATATCTTGGTCAAGTTCCACTCAAAGAGTGTGAGAGTAAAGGACTGGAAGGAGAAGTTGCTGATGGAGGAGCACTCTCTCTGCTATGCAGGGTGTCCAGAAAGATGTCAGCAGGATTTCTCTCAGCCTCTCAAGCCGTGCTGAGAAGAAATGGCAGAATGTGGTGGCTAGAAGCTCAACTAGATAAAATCAGCCGAACACGTAATTCTTAGAAATCTGTCCTTGCAATTCTCAAATGACATACTTGCAGAGGTGAGCACTGACTGCTGACATCTTTTTTCTGAAATGCAGACTAAATCCAGTATCTAGGAAAATTCTGTGCCCTGGGTGTACACAGGACAGGGCTGCACTCTCATGTTGCCTTCCCACCCTCCTGTTCTGTGACTCTGGGACTGCCTGTCCTCACTCTCTGTGACCCGTTTGTTGATTATGAGGAGCAGGGTAGCAAGCCAGTAATACACCTGACAGCTTGTCATGGAAGTAGGTTGTTTGCTTTATCCAGTTGTCTGCAAAGGTCACAGCAAATTTTTCTCTTCTTGGGGCACAATTAGCCAGATCTGTTTCTTCATCCAGAGGGAGAAGGCTTTGTGGAGTCTCTGAGGTGAGCAACCTCCAGCATAACAAAATTCCCCAGAAGAGTGCTTTGGAAAGCATTGCAACACCACAGGATGCTGTAAGTTCACCGGTGTGGGATGTGAAGACTCACAGAGGAGGGGAAAAGCACAGATTTGATTTTGTAAATAAAATCACATGCTTTCTGTCAGTGGCTGAAAAGAGAATCCCCTTTCACAGCTCCAGGAATTTTGCTATCTGCATTTTTTATTTAAAGTTGGGGGGAGGGGGGGGAGAAAGTCTGAACAGTAAATATTTATCCAAGATGTGTGGTTGTTAATATGATCCAGTCTTCAGTCATTTTGAATGGTGTCATGATGACAGATGTTAATTCAGAAAGGAATAGATTGGACGATTTATGCCTGAAACACATGTGTTCCTTGGCAGGCTCCATGGATTACTTGCATAGTTAGAGCTGTCTGAGCAATTTGTAACATTTTCTCTGCCTCGAAGCACCGAGGGCTCCAGGACAGGGGGTTGACCTGTATCTTCAGTCTGCTATAATAAACACTGAGGTAACTAAACTCCCCATGTGCTTTTATCTTCCTAAATTTATCTCTCCCCCTGTGCTCCAGCTGTGCGTGGTGCTTCTGGTTCTACCCAAGAGGAATGGCAGCTCCTTACTCCAGGAGAGAAGGATGCTCCTGTGTGCGAGGTGTGAATCCCTGACCTGCTTCCCCTCCTGACTGAGCAGCACCCCTACCTCAACGCTCACAGCTATTTAATGCAAACACGTGTCCTGACACCAGAACTGAAAATAGACCAAGCCATATGAAGGCAGTGAGCAAGAGGGATTCAGGAATGACCTGACTTTTTTTTGTAGTATTTCTGTTCTTGCAGTTGTGATTTTATGGCATGTGTCTGAGGGTGTTTCTTCTCTTCTTAATTGAGACAGATTTGTAAAACTGTTAGTGTCTTAATTTTTATTTATTTCTTTAGACAGAGGCATAAAATTGGAGGAAAATGGCCAAGCTGTTGGGTGCACAATAGCTTGGTAGGTCTCCTTGGAGGTTTTTGTCATCTGGACCATCCCTTGTATTCTGGCCATTTGTGATTAAATGAACTTTGCCCACAACTGACAAGTGCAGAAAATATGGAGCCTGGCCCAGGCAATCAGCACTTTTACTATTTGGAAAAAAACTCTTTCAATATAAATGTTCTGTTTGGATTACTGTTTATTTAAATTCTAATATTTTAAGAATATTAAATAATCTTATTTAAAAACTCTTCTTCTGTAAAACACCAATTATTAATGCAAGTCTAGAAAACAAAGTAGGGCAGGAGCTTCCTGGCATCTTCCCAGTTTCTTGTTATTTTGACCTTTCTGCCTTCTTCTCTTAGAGGATGCTGAATAATTTGTATACATTCTATATGAACACTCAGTGAACATGCAAATGCTTTGGCTTCTCATTTCAGCAAAGATGCCAAAATAGGAGAAGACAGATTTTCTGTGTACTCTTGCTGTAAAAACAATGTAAAAATTTCCCTGGAGTCTCACTTTGAGATAACTTCAGAAAGCAATGAGGGTTTTTAGGCCATAATTCTTCTTGTGGTGAGCCTTTAGCTTTTTTCTTGTAATGTGCCAAGAATTTAGTCTAAATATGTGTTGTTTAATGAGTTGCTGTTTGTATTCAAACTCATGAACCAGTTCAGCTCCCCAAAAAAGACTTTGCTGATGGGTGTCCTCAGATGCCCTGGGATGCCCTTGTGCTTTGTCACCCAAGCCTGCAAAGACAGCTTTTTAAATTTTTTTTCAATTTTTTTTTTCCTTCTGAGTAGGCATATGGTTGTAAGTGGAGCAGGTAGCTGAGCTTGTAGTTGGGATCATAGTTGGGATCACCTCATGTTTTCTGTTATAAGCAATGGGGAAAACACTTTATCGTTTTATTACACCGGCATCTTTGAGCTGATGTTTTCCGTGCCACATTTTGGGCACAGCTGGAAAGTTCAGCTGAAATAACTCAGCTGTCTCAGGATGAGGCTACTGAAAATGCACAGTTGTATCCTAGTTTTTAAAAAATAAGCCTCCCACCCTATTTTGCTGAGATTGTCCAGTTCTTCAGCCTGGTGGGGCTCCTGCTGTTCTGTGAAATCCCAGGGCTTGGTCTGGTGTTCCATGGGGGCTGTTAGATGCTGTCAGTGCCAGGCAGTCAGTCCTACTGGGCTCCCCTGTCCTGCCTGTCAGGTGTCCTCCCACGCAGTTAGTTGGGATGCAACATCTTCAGGGATGTAAGAACCAAGTAGGATTTTCTCATCAGTTACTTCTCCACAAAGAGTTTGGGGCAAGGACAGCAGACCAGGGAGCAGGGAATATCTGCTGGGTTCTCAGGAACCCCTTTTCCTCCTCCCAGCCACCTAGGCAGTGGGAAGGAGCAGTAGCCTGGTCTGATGCATGGCAAGAGCAGGAGTATTGGAGGTCAGAGAGTCATGGGTACTGGGGAAAGCAGAGAAAGGAAGGGTTTATAACTGGCAGGAAACTCCTAAAACACTGGCACTTTAAGACTTTTTTAAGTGCTGTATGATTATGGAAATCAAGCTGCCAAAACTTTAAAAAAGAAAAAAAATAACATTGCATTTTCAGCGTTAATTCAGTTCTCCTGTGCAGATGTTATCCTTAATTACATAATTATATCCTGGCTTGCTTAGAACACAGCTGTCTATCTAGTGGAGAGGGAAGACTGAGATTTGGACTAATTTCTGTAATGCAAGACATTCAGCCATGTATGTGTGGTTGTAGGAGCTGTAGAACATGTGAATATCAGAGAGGAAATGTGAGGAGGAAGAATGGTCTCCTGGTTACAGACACTGAGGGTCCCTCCTGAGGAGATGTTACACACACAAAGTACTGCAGAGATGCTCTAAGTGTGAAAGTGTAGTTTGTAAAACACTTAGATATGTGGTGATGTAAGAAAAATCTTGTGGGAAGATTGAAAAGTAAGTGTTCACAACAGCAATCCTGAGCTGAAATTGCGAGACAGTCCTACTTCAGCAGTTACTAACATGTGGATCTGACCCCTTCAGCCCTGGTATCCTTTTAATAGATGTTACATGAGTATGACATTTCATAAACTGTGTCATAAAAATAATAACAAAGTAAAGGAGCTGGTCCCTTATGGGAATAAAATAACTGGTATATAATGATGATATAGGGCCTGTTCTTCTTCAGGATTTTTCTGAAACTCTGCTACTTTAGATAGTGTTTCATTGAAGGATTATTATTCACAGACAAAAAAACCACAAAGCCAACATAAATTATCTAAATCCATTCCTTTCACTAAAAACTTCCATCTTTCCTAAGACATTTCAGAACAGGAATGTTTCTTCAAATTTTGGCTCAAAATCCAGCTTACATTTTGAACAAAAGAGTCTGTAGCACAGTCTGTCCATCACCCTGTTTGCACATAGAAGACATGTCTACTGACACACCGTATGTGAGCCATCATTTGTGCTTAGACTTGTGAAACAGCATTCATCAGAAAAATCTTCAGTGTTTTTCTGCAGCTCCTCTGACATGTTCCAAGTTCCGTTTTCTTCACGGGACAATCTCTTTTTTTGACGGCATTTTGTTATCTTACAACTGTGAACCACATTTGCTCTCAGTTACATGGATAAAACCATGAGAATACTTTTTTTTTTTTTAAAGAGGAATTCCTTTTCATTTACAACATGTCATAAAAATAGCTTTGCTCTCCTGACTCCTTAGAGCTGGTCTTGGCCTTGTGCTGTTTAATCCTGTGAATCAGAAGACAGCAGCTGGTATTAGACCAGCCACACAGGAGGGCCACGTGTCTGTATTTGGGTTAGCTGTAGCACTCAGTTATGTAGGTCAAATGAAGCTGGAAATTCAGTAGGCCTATTTGAATATGCTTATCTGCTTATTCACAATATATGTTTGCAGGTAAACGGGGCAGAAACTTCCTGACATCCCTGGGAATGAGCACATTACTGAGCTACAGCAAACTGGTGTGTGACACACCAGTGCCACCCTCGTGTCCTAGGTGGATTTTGTCACCACTGAAGTTGCTGCTTTCTGAGCCGGTATCTGTGGATGGGACAGTTTCCAGTTTCATGTGTGGCCAGGGTGCTGTGTAGGTTGCACGTCTGGCGCAGTATTTGAAGTTTGCAACTGCTGCTTGGAATTAAGTTTCCTTTCTCTTGTGGTTTTTGACCTGGTTATCCAGCCTAAAGAAACTTATCTCTAGCCAGTGTAGAGAACTATTAGCTCAGCTCTATCAATAAAGAAAGTATTTTTGCTTTAGAAAGGAAAAAAAAGCTCTGGTAGTGCCCTGTTTTGAGGTGCTTTTGTCTCCATCATGCTTTGCTGCCCTTTGTTTGCTAGGTATAAAATACATTTGGGTTTCACACTGAGAAACCTTAGTAGAAACTAAATTAGTGGGCTTTATAACCTGTCAGGAGTTCTTTTAGGTGCTGTGAGGCAGTTGGCAGGTGGGGCACACTGACAGGGGAATGGCCTGGGAAATTACAGCCAGTTGATTTTAGAATTGGTCAGTGGGAGGATGCCTGGGGAAAAGAAACAAAACTGGCGAAAAATTAGAAGTATTGTGTTGTTGGGTAGTCCAAGAACTGCATCTCTTTTGACAACAGAACAAAGAGAAGATGAGGGAAAGGCTTGAGCAATGCTCCTGCTTCAGGCAGAGTAAGAGCTTTCCAGTGGGGCAGATAAGAGTGGAACTAGTCTCTAGAGCATTTCTAGGCTCTAGAAACTGAAGATAGGATCATTCAGAACGAATGCTGGCCATCAAGAGCCGTGTGCAGAGGGTGGTGAGGGGTTCTCCACAGCTTTAGGAAGTTGGGTAAATATGCTTTAAGCATGGGCTAGTGGGTCTGGCAGTTGACCGTCAACCCAGACTGCAGGCTCTCAGCACCTCTGTTCTTGTTGCTAAAAATTCCTTGTTGCTTTGATAATCAGTGCAAATGATGCAACTTCATTTATATTACCACTTGTAGAAGAGCATTTTCTAGGCCTCTGTGTCTACTTGACCGCTGAGAAATGCAGCATTGGCTGATAAGATGGTTATTTTCTAGTGGAAACACACCTTCCACATCTAATCCAGTTACGCCTGAGCAGAAACCTTTCAAAAGCCTCTGCAGATGGATTGCAGTGGTTTTGCTGTACCTTGTTTGTGTGACAGTGAGAGCTTGTGGATGACGGGTAGAGAATAAACCACATTCCAGCCTTGGTGGGGGCAGAGATTCCACTTAACAACATGCTCACAGGCACGGTGAGGTCTTGTGACTGGTGCATCATCCCTTGACTTTTTTTTTTGCCTCATGTCCTTCTTCCTCTCCATTTCTGGTGTTAGCAGAGTCTGAAAGAGCAGTAATCTCCATTTACCACAGGCTCCCTCTCCAGTCTCTTCATTTGGTTGCTCTGCAGCAACATATTGCATACCCAGATTTATGTTGCAGGTAGCTGACCTTTGCAATCTTCCTGTCCCCTTCCCATCAGAGCTAGAAATCTCAATGAGCTATGCTGCCTGTACTCCTAAATCCAGTAGTATCACAGAGGTACAAAAGAGGCAGCATCTGTATCATCAGGATGCAATGGCATTACCTCTCATTTTGCTCAGTATATTAGAAATGTTGTTATTCTGGGAGACTCAGCCTGATTCTAGTGGTTTGTATTTTCCACTGAGGTGTTCTTCTTGGCTAAGGCTCTGAGTTTCCATATTTTATTTTAGCATGATTTGCCTTTAGCGTGATTTTATTTTAGTTGTGATTTGCCTTGGTAAATCTGAGAACAGGAGATGGAAAACTGAATGAAGGCAAAAAATACTTTACAACCAGCTGTGCCTATTAGCCTTCAGTATTCTGCAAATGGACAGAATGAGGGATTGCAGCTGGATTGTCTTCTCCCTGGAGTTATTTGGTGAACCCTGCCATTTTTTATCCCTTCCTCCTAATCTGCTATCTTTGGTCTGTCATGTCTGTACCAGTTTATTCCTGGAGTGGTGTCTCTTTCTGCCTCTCTTGCTGGATAAGAACTGTACAAGAGACTGGCTTGAAAGCCCCGGCCTATCTAAATTCTTTTGTACTTTTAAAATACTTTCCTCTAAAGCCTTTAGTGATGTCCTTTGCAATTATACAATTTTGAAAATACTCCAAGATTGCTTAAAAATGCCGTGGCCCTCATAGACTTGTTCTTCAGTCATGCTCTCCTGTCTGCCTCTCTCTCTGTGATGCTTGTTTCTTTATGCTTATATAGCATAAGCTTCTTTTGGCAGCCTTTGGCACGGTGAATACTGATCTGTGGCTGGGGCTCCAGGTGCACAGTAATACCAACAAGTAATAACGGTGGGAGCCTAACACAAGGATACGCAATTTCCAGCCTGGACCCTCCGGTTTCCACCTCAGTACAAGGAGGTGACGAGGCACTGTGGGAACATTGCCTAAGCAGTTTTCAGACTCATTTTCTGACTGTCTATCATTGTGCTGATCAGGAGGGAGTTATTTCACTGTGACAAGCCCACCCTTAAGCACTGCAGGTTTAGCCACTGGGGCAGAGAACAGAGGATGCTCCCAACCTCCAACTGTGAGTCGGAGCTCCCGAATCTGGCAGGAAAAGCGTGCCCTCCCTCCTAGTGCCTGCTGCTCCTCGGGTCTCCTCCCAGCCAAAAAAAGGGACAGCGTTCCCCGACGGGAACTAATTGCTTTGGAAACCTCTCTGAACATCTGGGTCCAATCAGGCTGAACATCCACCCCAGGCGCGGCACCAGCGGTAGCGCGGAGCCTTGGAAGGGGCTGCGCTCCCGGCTGCCGGGGGCTGAGTCAGGGAGCAGCCCCCCGGGGCTCGCAGGGCTGGTGCTGCGCTTTGGAGCGTGCCAGTGACAAGCTGCAGAACAAAACCACAGCGCTCGAGATGGAGCTCAGAACTACGGGGCTTGGAGAGCCAAACCACAAGACTGAGGATCTCAGTAATTACAAGCCAGGAAAACAGTTTTTGGTTCTTTAGCACTGCGCAGGGCTTTGCCTGCTGTATAGGTGGAAGCGAGAGAGCTGCCTGCTGAGACTCCATGTTCCTCCCTACAATTGTTTTAGAAACTACAGCGGGAAAGCGCACCAGAATGAAAGACTACCCCAGGTGTCCCTCAAAACTAATCTCACAGGAACTGCCCAGAAAAGTTACAGGGAAGAACACAGAGCAAATAGAAATGAGACAGAAGAGAGAAGCCAGAGCAATTTCAGAGCAGTGTGATAGCTGAAGGAAATGCTTAGGGAAATAGTCATGAAGAACAACAGGAGGAACAGCTAAATAGAAGGGAGCAAAGCAGACTGGTTGTATTTCCAGCTAGGGATAGGCACCCACATTTATTTTGCATTGACACTGAACTAGCTGAGAGGAGCCCAGGTGTGGTTCTCGTGGTTCACACAGCGCTGGGAAAATGGACAGTGGTGGTATGTGTGGTTATTTCTCTCCGAACAGCTCCAGCAGCAGCAAGGAGTAAAACTCAAATGTTTATAACTTTTCTTCTTTTCCTTTTCTGTTTAATGTTTTGTGTGTAATGTAAAAGCCATGTAAAACCTACTTAAATCCCAGAACTTACGTAGAATCTCCTATGGAGTGTAAGTCCAAACAAAAGGTGTCTTCTGTCCACTTCAAATGGCTTGCAGACCTTTGGCTTGAATGTTCACAAAATTTAGGCAATGCCATATTTAGAGTTGTACATGAAATTGTAATTGAACTTAGAAATTTATTTTAGTTTCAAGGTCACATACTATTTTTCCAGGGTGTGCCTGCTTAAGCCCATGATAAGATGGTTTCACTGAATGAGTAGCTGTTCAAGATTTTTGTTTATCATCTTCATTTCTGTGAGACCTGGAGCGTGCTTAATGCAGGTGGAATCTGTGACTTTTTTTTTTTTTCCCTCTCCTTCCCTGGAACTGAAAGGCCTGTACTTTACATGTGCCCTTAGGAAATTCCAAAGGTTTAATATTTATCCAATTTTTAATGAATTTTCACAAGAAGGCAAAACTCAGCTGGCATACCAAATCCCTCAAATCCCTTGGTCAAATGGATGTTGGACTTTATTAATATTTGTAAAGGTTTTTTCTGGTTTTTTTTAAATGCTGGGATCACTCAGTGACTAAAAATGTCTTATTATAATGGAAAGTGTTAGACTGATTGACACCAGGCATTCTTTCTAATTCTACTATGATGAAAAAACATGAGTGTATGATGAAAAAACATGAATGATAATTAAGATTTTTTTCCATTTAAGTCCCCAAGGGCACTTGGCCATTGTTGAAATGTGAACTTAAACCCATGGGATGCTTGCCCTGTTTTGTCAAAAGTGTGTTATGTTTGGGCAGTTTTGAGGGGGCACAGGATAGCAATGGGATTTGGCTTTCTTAGAGTGTTGGTTTGGATGGCGGTGTGCACCCCCCTCAGGTTTGCTCTGTTAATGCCTTTTGTAGCATGAGCCATCTGCCAAAGTTTCAGTTTCAGGATATGAAATTCAGCAGTTAAAGATATCCATGGGACTGTTCCATAAAAAACAGTCTGTAAGGTGTTTAGCAACACGTGGTGTGAGAGTTCACAGGAGCTGAGCACAGCACAAGGAGCGTGTGAAATGCAGCAGGCACTGGCTGAGGCAGAATTCCAGACCGTAATTATACGGGTGATCACTACTGGGCAGGGGAAGCTCCTGAGGATTTTGCAGTGGATAATCAACATTTTCATCAGTGCCTTGGGAGCAGCTGTAAAGTCACTGCTAAGCTGCAAGCAACCCAGAGCTGGTGTATATAATGAATTCCAGAGTGCGTCCTTTTTGTGTAGTGTAGTGTCTGTCTCTGTTGCTTGTCGTGGAGATCTCGGGGAAGATGGCTCAATGCTTCAAGAAGGAGGTGTTCAATCAGATTATCCTGCCCAAGCTGCTGGTCAGCAGATTAAAATTCCTGCCATCCTCCCTCTGCCTTGCTCTGGATTAACCCAAGCAGAAGTGAAACATTGGAACGCAGTTGCTCCCTAAGTCCTGTGAGCACAGAGCCTCTGGTTATTTTGGGGGCAATCTGTGCTGTACCTGCTGACACCTGGAAATGTGTCAATGATGGGAAGCAATGATGGAAAGCCATCAATGAGCAATGATGGGAAGCCATGTGGCAGAGTGGCACAAGCCCCTCTCCTGGCAAGGCTGTCTAGCAGCACAGCATGTGTCAAGGCCACTGTTCTTCCATGTTTGCAGAGTGAAAACTTGTGTAAAAATAATAGACATGCTTAGTTGTTTCTTCCCTTGTACTGTGAACATTCATGTCTCTTCACAAGACAAGATGATACCTCTATAAGCTTACAGCTTAATTCACATAAAACCTAATAGGGGAGGACTAATCTAGGATAAAGTGGGAAGCATGTAGCTCACACTGAAAGTAGGGCTGTACAGTCATTTTTATCTCTTTGAATGTTCTTAAAGCATTTGCTATCCAATGGTGTATCTCCTTGGAGGCAGGTGGGAGTGATCGCAGGATGTGCAGGAATGCTTGATCCATGGATCAAACCAGCTGAAGTGCAACAGTGAAAAGATGGCACCAGGGAGGGGGTAATTCATGCTGAAGCCCAGGCCTGTCTGTCTTCCTCACAGTTGCTATCCAAACTGGCTCAAGTGCATCAGTCCATGCTGCTGTCACCTCTCCAAGATGCACAGGTCCCCTACAGTGTTACACTACTGCCCTGTGGCAGTGAGCAGAGATAATGGGAACTGCTGCAGTAGTGCATTTTAATATTATTTTATAATAAAATAATAGAAATCTGCTATATTTGGTATATAATTGCATTTGTTGTTTTATCTTTTTTTTTCTTTTTTTTTCCTTGTTGTTATCAGAGCGCCTCTGATGGCTTTTGGAAGTCAGTGGCAACCCGTGTCCCAAGGGAACCTCATGAGATACGTATCCTGAATCCCTACTTCATCCAGGAGGCAGCTTTCAGCTTCATCGGACTGCCTTTCAACAACGGCCTGATGGGCAGAGGGGTAGGTATAAAGCAAAGGAAGCAAAACCTCAGAGAAGGATATGACACCAAGCAGCAGAGGAGGCTTACACTGTTCTTATTTTTCCTTTGGGCCTCCACTGTTGGACATAGAAAGGGAGGGACTGTGGCTCTGTTACGGTGGCAGCTCTCAGTCTCCTTCAGACCGAGGCAAGAACCTTCCTGATCCAAGGATTTTGCGGGGGATCATCAACACTTCAGCAGTGCCTTGAAAGCCACTGTGAAATTGCATCCCAGGCTTATAGTAGAAGAGGGTAAAGGTTTGCTTTATGAGGCCTTTGGTAAGAAATTCTGGTCTTATCCCAAAAAGTTTTATGTGTAAAAGCTCACAAAAGAAAACAATGCAAACCACAGTTTTAGCTCATATTTATTAACAAAATACCTTAATGGTCATTCTCGTATCTCTCACCCCCAGTGCAGCTTTTTGAAGTGTTAGTGTTGGAGTAGGTGGTGACTTGGGTTTTCTGGATTATCTCACATTGCAACACTGTCCTCAGAACCTATTTATATTTGCTCTACGTAATATATCAGCCATTAGAGTATTACTTGGGTGGGTAAATTGCTCATGTCAACGTGTGATACAGTTGTTGATAGAGACCACACATGACATTTTTGGCCACATTAGCACAGCTGACAAACCCGGAGAGAAGCACTTCTGCTGGACAAGGTCTGCTTGGTCTGCCCCTGGCATTGTCTTTCCATTGCTATCAGTGCAGGAGATTTGCTATGTCACAGCATGGATTTGGACTAGACCTAATAGTGCCTCATTTTCCATGCTCTAATTATATCATGAAGACTTCTGGAATATTAGAGACATTTGTTTTGTGCAAGTCAGATGGGTGGGTGCCTAGAGATAAGACATTTCCTTCTTAAAATGCAAAGTGCAAGATGTGCAGACAGGTTCAGCCACATAGAATGGGCCTTTTGTAAAATGCACTGCTGTGTACAGAAGCTGTCATGGGATTCTGGGAACTCTGGATTTTTGTTCTGTGCACTGAAGGTATCTTATTGCAAATATTCCCGTCAGCTAGGAATTAACTTACTTCACCTCTCTGCATTCTCCAGAACTTACCCTTAGAACAACGTGGTCTTGATTTGTTTTTCAGAAAATCAGGAGTGCTGCCCCAATAAAGGACAAAAATCATCATACTTTATTTTTCTCCAATTTGTTTTTATTTTTAAACACATTATTTTAATACACAGGTTATTACTTAAACTGAAAGGAGAAGAGAGAATCCGGAAATGAAAATGCTATGAACTGAAGTTTATGAGGTTTTGATAGGTTGTTTAACACACGTCAGATTGGGAAATGAAGGCATCTTAATTGAAACCTGATGTTTCACTTCACAAAAGTCCATTTGAGCATTTAAAAATAGTTTATGTTTCTTTAAGGCAGGCAGTCTTTGCCTGTGACCCCTACTAGACTGTGTGAATTGTAGTTTATTCCTCCGGATGGGGCAGCAGGAGCTCTGCAGGTGCCTGTGTGGGGCTGAGATGTCACTATAGCCTGGGCGGTCTGTGCAAGGACACTAACACCGGGATTCTGTCAGAGTTTCAAAACAGAGAGACTGTTTCTAGCCTGTGGCTAGAATTTTACTGCAAGCATCAGCTATGGACTGCTGTCATGGAACTTGCTGGGGCTTCACACTTTAGTGAATTCTGCTGCACCAGTGCAAAGTTTAGAGCTTTGTAAGTGTGAAGGCTCCAACAGGAGCTGCTGCTCCCAGATTAAAGAGGGGAGGGTCAGAGTAAGACCCTGGTGATACAATTTTGCTACATTTTTTGCTCAAAGTTTAAATGGGAAGAGTGGAAATCGGAGCCTGTAGACCAAGAACCCAACTCTCGCTGAAGATGTGTGAGAGATCCAGCCAGACAAGTGGGGCAGTTGCACGGCTGGTTGGGTTTGGGGTTGCGCTTTAGAGATGGGAGACAGCCTGGAAAACCTTCCTCAAGAAAGAAGCATATGGACATGGAAAAGGAAAATGCTGAGGACTAGTAAGCAACAGCTCAACAAACAGCGTATCCGGAGTTTCTCCTGGGAAACGGGGCTGGAGGCAGACTGGTGCCCCCGTGCTGCAGTGTGCTGTGCTGTGTTGGGCAGGCTGCACACAGGAGGATCAAGGCTGGGGATGCCTTAGGAATCAAGGCCAACACAAAATCCTCATAAAGAGCAGTAATATTCCACTCTCCTTTGGTTCTAATGCCTAAATAAACTTCAGGGCTTCTCTTGCACACCACATATGGTAACAATGTGCTGCCAATTAACTTTGTAATTTGGGGGCTTTTTCAGCAAGGTTGAGCAGAGCTAGTAAAATAGTTTGGGGCTGATCTGAAAGTGTTTTTCCCAGGATTCAATAAAGAGTGAATGTAGTAACATCCTCTGCTTTGATAATATAATTTGGGCCAGATGATCCTGGAGTATAGTAGTGGGGTACAACTCAGATGTGCATTTTGATTGCACTCATGGCACTGCTAGCCAAAAGTCTTAGCAAGGAGCAAAACTCACACTCCCAATGAATAGTGACTTCTCTCTGGGACTGGTAAAGCTTTTCAGGAGTTTTCTTCAGTTTTCTTAAGAGTGGGAGAGCTGTACCATACTGTACGTGGACTTCTCTTTCTCGGAATAAGCTGATGATAAAGAACAAACTTTGGGTTCCTAGGAATGTCTGGGGCAAAATAATTGTTAATGCCTGAAGATGATTTAGCACCAAAAAAAAAAAAAGATCTAGTAAAGATCCTCTCTCTGATTAAAGAATTCTGTTAAGGTGTGGGTGCAGGGTTGGCTTTCTCACTAGCCAAATGAGATTTTTGTTCAGGTGGAACTTCTGTTTATAGAGGTCTTTGGGGCATGAAACCAGACATCACTGGTATTGCAGCTGGTGGTTCAAGCTTGCAATATCACCCCTTACACTGCAGGCAGTTTACTGGGGGACAAGAGCATCAGCTCAGTGGTGTCACTGCTGGGTGCACAGACACCCCTCGGGATGGTCACTGCCATGGTGCCTCTGGCTGTGTAGTGGATCATCCTGTCCAGTCAGTAGCCCTCAGAGCCATTGGAGCAGTGGCTTTCTGGCTCCTCTGGGAGCCTTGAGCCTGGTGTGAAGTGGAAAGGAGAACAGTTCAGGTGACACAAATTATCCGGAGTCTGAGGACTCCAGTGCAGACTGCAGTGTTTGTTTCTCTCTCTGTGCTGGTGCTGTGCATCCATGGATCTGTTTATGATTTAACCCAACACTGTAAGCCTTTTGTTTGTTCATGTACTGGAAATGGTTGAGTCTATAAACTAAAGAGATAAAGCATCCTTCTTTGAACTTCACCCAGCCTCAGCACTAACCTGGTGAAGGAGGAGCCGGAGCCATGTGCAGGAGGTGTTACCAGGCTGATTCAGGCACCCGGCCATGGATTAGTACCTCTGTATAGTGCTGACAGCTCAGGGATTAACCTCTGATGCTGGAGTGTTAGCACGTCCTGGCCAGGGCTTCTCATAGCTCTTAGATGTTCTTTGCTGTGGGCAGGCAGCCTTTATGGAGGTGCCAGTGGGAACTCTTTGCTCCTTAGGCAGTTTTCAACTCCCTTATGTCATTATCATGACTTTTTGTCTCATGAGTTGCCCAGGTGTCAGCAAACTTTGTGTCCTGGGCTGTTCTTACTGGACTATGACTGTGTGAAGGCTGTGTCTTGGAACCTGTTGGGTCTTTGTGGAGCAGAAGAGAGGTGGGGGTGGCAAGAGCAGAGTAGTCTTCCACTTAATCCTTTCCAGTTACGTGGTTCTCCCTTTTTTGAACCATGATGGCATCTTCTAAGGCAGGTAGAGGGACAGGTAAGGGGCCACTGCAGCTGCAGCCGGTTAAATGTAGAGACTTAGTGTTGCTGTAAAGCTTTGGGTTTGCAAGGCAGCACATCTGCTTCATGGGCTGGACTGTTCCATCCATTGCCACTGCAGTGGGCTCCGTCCGTGAGCTGCTGGGGCAGGGGCGCTCAGGCAAACCGGTGCAGGGGAGCAGTAAATGCATGCCAGCTTCTTCTTGGTACAAGCCCAGCCACCTGCTTCTGCACATGAGAGATGCCAAGGAACTGAAGGGAGTTTGCTTCTCACTGAAGAGTAGGCCATGAACTCCCATTTAGCACGGGGTAAGCGTGTATGTGCTTATCACAGAGCAGGTAGCGTGTGGTAAAGTCATGCCCTTGCTTGCCTTCTGTTAAATCCTTAGGTCCTTTAGGAGTATTTATTTAGAAGTACTCTCTGCACTGCACAGGAATCTGCTCTATGGCAAAAGGTGAATCAGAGCTTGTGCATCAGCTTAGATGTGGTCAAAAATACTTGGACTGGGCTTAAGTGTTCAGGATCTCAGCAGGGAAGTGGCAGAAGGGAACCTGCTGGGCAGCTGGGCTGTCCTGTCTCCAGCCACCAGCCACTGGCCCTTCCCTTTGCTCTGCTGCAGACAGCCAGTCCTGCAGGCTCTGTGCCACTCCCAGCAAGGGATAACCAGGGGAGCTGAAGGAACGGCACTGGAGATGCTCTACTTTGTCTTTTGAAGTCCAGTATTGCAGCTGTTTCTGTCCATGGGTGGAAGTAGCTATGGGAGCAGCAGTGTGCATTGTAAGCCCCTGTGACAGGAGCCACTCTACAGAATGCCAGGTGCTTGCCTTCTCACAATGAATGACACTAAATTGCTTTCTATGCCATATTTCCAAACTTTTCAGCTAAGGGAAACAAAGGGTAAGTTTGGGTTTGCTCCTATGCAAATACAAAGAAACAAAAAGGAAATATAGTGAGTATTTTGTATGTTGTGATGACTATTACAGTTTTGTTCTGTATTTCTTTTGTTTTGAGAACTTCAGGTGATCAGGTCTGTAACTGATAAAACTAAGGCAGGAATTTTTCACAGGTAAGCAAATGTTTGGGTTTTCCCTCAAATAATTGAATATAGTAGTCAAGCCAATTTGAATATCCAGGTGCATTATTGTTTGTAGGGAGTTTATTCTTCAGTAACACTTACCCTTTTATTGAAAAAGGTAACAATTGGAATAGTCTGAACAATCCAATAAGTCTTACCCTGAGCTAAGTAAAATCCCATAAATAACTGGAATTCATTTAACATATTAAGGGAGTCAAATATTTCTAAAAACAGATTTACAGCAGTCATTTCCTTCCAGTCCAGCAGGCAGTGACACAGGAATGACCCGGGCATGGAATGAAAAGCAGCAAGAGCTTTTCACATGCACCAAGCAAAGAGCAGCTCCAGCCCTGGTTCAGTCACTAGCACTGGATCTCGAGCACAAGCCCATGAGTTGATGGTCAGCATCAATAGAGCCCAGAGGAGTTCCAGTGTTCATTTCTGCTGACTGATTTCTTATGTGAGTAGAAGTCAGTCTTTAAAGCCTCTTCAGGAGGAACAATGGAAGATGAAACATCACTGTCTGGAGGGGAAGCCTTTTGTCTTCCTGCTTGCAGCAGAGAACAGTGTAGGAGCAGTTAGGATGACCTGTCCTATGTCTGTACTGCTAAAGGCATTTCTGCTGCCCTGACCTGGTGGTGCAGACTGGCTGTGTTTGCACTGCACAGAGCTTGCTGTGGTCCCTGACACAGCACAAGACCGGAAATCTTTGCCTCTCTTGTCTTTATACTTTCTCACCAAGATCCACCATGCATGCGCTCACCTCACCCATGGGGAACAGGTACCCCTGGAAGGAGCCATGCTCCAGAGGCTCAGGCAGACTTTGCCCAGCACTGCTGTGGTGACGTGTCGCTCACCCTTGCTGTGTTTTCTGCTTCTGTTTGTCACATGGCCTTTCAGTGTCATCCCTGGCTCATCTGTCAGTCTGCTGTGTTCTCTCAAATGGGACCAGGCAAAGGGCTGATCTCTGGGGAGCATTATATTAGATATTACATTTTCCAGATGTTTGGTCTTAGACAAGCAGGCTGGGCTTGAAAATGTGGACTTTCAGTTCTGGACGTGTTATCCAGTGAGGTTACCCTTGTAGTGGTTTACAGGTGCTGGAGAGGGGATGCTGAACCTGGTACCTCCATGGGCCCCAGCTGGGACAGAAACCACTGACACACAGCAGGTGATGCAGAGCTTGCAAGGCCAAGCTCAACACTTGTGGCAGAGAATTGACAAGGGGAGAGGGCTGCCAGTGATTTCTGGGCTTTGCCATTCTCAACTCACACTGCCTGATGGGCACCAGTTCAGGTCAGAGACTCATCATGGCCACATCTGGAGCAGTGGTCGTGTTGGACCATTCCAGGCAGCCCCGTGGTCTAACCTGCACTGGGCAGTCTTTGCAGCTGAGATGCATCCCAAGGGGCTCCTGCCTTGGCGCTGGCTGCTGTTGGGCTGTAATTCTTCAACCATTTGGCTGAAAGCAGCTCTGCTTGGTGATAAAGGAACACTCAAGCACACAGAGGGCCATGAGCAGGAAGACAGGCTTTGAGCTGCTCTAGCACTAGATTATTATTCCTGAGGCAAGATGGTGGAATTTTGGGGGTTTTGTCTTAGCAAAGGCCTCAAATAACAAGAGGCCTGCTCAGTTGTTTGAGAGAGTTTTATTTTCATAATTCAACACAGGAGGTGTGGTGGTTGCTTTGGTATGTCTTTGGGGCACGGCACAAGGGTGTGTGTGGTGAGATAGCACTGACGCATTGTGCAGGGCATAGCAAGCCAGATTTGGCACAGCCATGTCTGTGATGCCTAACTTCTTTTGGAGTATCTGGTCCCCCAGCTTGTCCCGGAGGTCGTATATGGTGCATTAGGTCCGGATTAGAGGTTGGCAGCTAATGAATTTATACGTACAGTCAGGAGATCTTGGAAGCTGTGTAGATGCAGCCAGAGAGTAGTTATAGCCATTTCCTCTCTGATACGTGTCTCCTCTTATTTGCCACTTCTTTGCTAAGAGGAGAGGATAGTTGTAGGGGCCAAATCAGATACATCTACTAAAGCTCATGAGTTCAGGAAGGTAGGTAGTCTCTGGTATTTTAATCATTTTTGAGAGCAGGGCGGGTGGTACTAAGTGGCTTGTCAGGAACTACTGAAGAACAGAAGCAGAAGAGAAAATTACCTCCTATTTTTCCATAAATACCATTGGATGTATTATAGAAAAAATAAAGTCAGGCAGATATTTGGCGACCAAAGTTCACTTTCGATTTCTGCCTACTGTTATTCTCCAAACAGACTATGCCTGAAAGAAAGTTTGGCAGTCCTCCCGTGAGGCTGGGTAGTGTGATTAATTCTCTGTGGTTTGCAAGACTCACATTAGAAAGTTAGCTCTTAAATGTTAACTTGGCCAGTGAAATTCCCTCCAGGCAAAGACCCTGTGTCTCCCTTGAGCGGTACCGTGGGAATGGGCCCAGTTCAAGTGGGTGGTGTTAACACCATCATGTTCCCAATGACGACACAATCTCAAGGATGTAACCCATTTACTCAGTGTTTTGGACATTGTAACTACAGCTCTGCTGAGGGAAAGGGTTTTGTGGCACGTCCACTTACCAGCTGATGCAATTCCAGCGACAAACAAATGTCGTCTTCTATGCAAAACATAAAGCTGAGAAATAGAAATTAAAACTGCCGTGTCCAGGAAGACAGGATGTTCTTGGATATTTTGAAATTTGGGGCAATGTTCTTATCCTTGCCTAATAAACTTTTTCCATTTTTTTGAAACCCCTACTTGATATTTTTTGGCTACCAGTGAATTAACGGTTAACTAAAGTAACTAGAATAAAATCAATATTGTTTTTGAGAGTATCAACTGAAATTAAGCAGTGAGAACAAAATGACTGCTGTTTTCCCCAACATCTAGAGCTGGAATGGGAGGATGTAGGAAAGCCTTGTCATTTCAGATGTGCACTGTTACTGTTGTGCTGCAAATATTTGAATTTAATGTCTCATTGATTTAGCCATAAGCAGTTTTTGCCTGTTTGTTTTCAGATTAGAGTAATTCCAGTGCACTGTAGTGGAGTTCTCCATAGCATGACTAGTTGTGCTCCCAGCTCTGCATTTTTTGCTTGGAAAACATTGTTCTTCAGACCAGTCAGGCAATCAGAAGTGAGCAAGGTTGTGTGCTGACAAAAAACAGTTCCTTTGAATGAGAAGCAGAAACTCAAAACATTGTTCCCAATCTTTTTGAACATGCAATAGCACTGTTCACCAGTTCAGGGTAAACCATTGTAAATGAAATATGTAAGTGTGCAGTTGGTTTCTACATCTCAGCTGTCGCCCTTGGTGACTGTCTGAGCACGTCCTCTGAATTCATGGTACTTCCAATACGGCCGGGGTTGGATACTCTACAAATGAAGATGTGGGTGGATTTCTCAGCCTCTCCCTAGCCCCTAGGGCAAAGTTGCCTCTGGATTCATCTGGCTGAAGGGGAGCTAGAAAAGTCAGTGAGCTAGGATTTTACACTGGAAACACTCTTCTGTCCCAGCAGAACACACAGGAGGAGTTGTAGCTGTACAGCACCGCTGTCACAGGGCCTTGGCAGAGCCCAGTGAAATGGGAAGGGCTGAGGCTGGACTTCAGTGCAAACCACAGGTCAGCAGATGGGAAAGGACAGTTGGGGTGTCCCCTGGATGCTACTACCCATCTCTGACTGGCTCCTTGTTTTTCCGGTGTGCTGTAGTTCAGAGGGAATGGCACAGGCCAGAGTGTCCTTTAGCTGCTAGGGTGCCCCTGAGCAAAGGAAGGGATCTTGGAACACACTGCCTGATCTCCTCTCCATCTCCCAGAGCTGTTTAACAACCTTAAACTGCCTTTGCCATCAGTAAAATAAGGAGTTTGTGCTGTTCCTCACTTCTGCTCCTGTTTGGATTAAGTATTCTTCCTTAGCCTAGCTGGAAGCCAGTAATGTGCATAACATTGTAACCCGCTATCTGCGTCTGTTTTAATTTCAGAAAGCTAATGTATCCACTGTATTTCATCCTCCAACTCGTCTGCTGCCCTGTTCTCAGGACAGCAAAGTTGTGGAAGGGGAGTCTGACCATTTGCATTAATTTCTTTACAAGTTGGGAGGCTATCAACCCTGCAAGCTGGCACTGGGCAGCTGATGCGTGGATATAGCCAAATACCACATTCTTGATTTTCTGTTTAGTAGCAGCAGTGCCCCTGTGAGCAGAGACAATAAGAGGAAATCTTTGATTTTAAAAATGGCAACCTGCTAATGACTTGCATTCCTGCTTTCTCTCCTCTCAGAACATCCCCACCTTGGGAAGCGTAGCAATAACCATGGCGCTGCACAACTGTGATGAGGTGGCGGTAGCTGGGTTTGGCTATGACATGAGTTCACCCAATGCACCGCTGCACTACTATGAGAACATCAAGATGTCTGCCATCAAAGAGGTAGGGAGCTCCTGCCAAGCACATCCTCCTCCCAAGCCCGCTGGCCACCTTGACTCCAGAGCCTGACTGGGATGGTGATGTCAACTTACAGCTTTCCTGTGTGGGTCAAAACACAGCTCCACCCATGCATTTGCCTGTAAAATTCTAGACATTCTCCCAAGCTCAGTGTGTTTTAAAAATGGTTATTACTGCTGGGAAATGTTCCCTGGAATGTGTATATAATGTAATTTCTTCTTTGAGCGGCAGGGAAAGGATTCACATAAATGTTAACTCAAGAAGGGTGAAAGGGAGCAGTTCTGCTCTGGGGTTGAAAAGATGTGGCCTCTCCTGCTTTTTGATCCATTGTATTGCTGTCTAATCCATAGCCTTCTTTTGCGAGATGATCCCCTCCTCAGTCCCTGGGAACGTGGGGGAGGTGAGATCAGCCTGTGCACCTGAGTGCTCAGCTGACTGTACAGCTGTGTGTAAACACACCAGGGCTCTGTGGAGACTGCTCTGTAAAGACAGGTCCACATTAAACACATTTTCTGCTACTATCACAGTGAGACAAATAGCATTTTTAGAGGAGCAAAAGCTCTCATATTGTAATAATGCAGCAGTATAGATGCCTTCAGGTCTGTCCATTTCCTGTACCAAACTAGAGCAAACTTGGACACTGGTCAAAGCTTCTATAGTGGGAAGGTTTGCTGCTTTTTTGGGAAAGCTCATTCTTTCCCAGCACAGATGTGGCCCAGGTCTTCCTAGGATTGCTTCTCCCTCTTCACTGGGTAGGGAAACTTGCTCTATCCTACTCCACACTGTGAAAAGTTGTATTGTTCATGGGCAGTAGCTGTCTCCTGGCACTTGGCATTTGTTCACCTCAAGCACTTCACCATTGATCCAGACCAGGAGGGAAGCTGCAAAGTTGTGTTTTTCCAAATCACAAGACTGTACGTGTCTTAGTACTCTCACAGGCTGCAGGCTGCACGACCTTAGGCAGACTGAGAGGAATTACAAATCAGTGATTAGTCAGCTTGAGAAATGAGAAGAGTGTGTCTAATTATCAGAGTAATGAGACTTTGGAACAAGCTCTCAGCAGAGACTGAGAACAAACAGAGTTTAGGAAAAGGCTGTGAGGAAGTCTCCAGTTTACCAAGGGACTGGACATTGTGGTCCTGAGGTACCTTCTGGGCCTGTGGAGGTGGCAAGAGTCTGCCTTGCTCGGTGGAGTAACCATGGATTTAATCAGTCCTTGCTGGGAAAATGAGTGCTTATTTGAGGATTTAAGGGGTATGTCCAAAGAAGCAAATTGAATTGAGGTGATGTCTGGCTTGTGAAATCCCTGAATGGAAAATAGCTAAGGAATATAACTTTTGCAGCAGTAGAGGAGGTATCACCATCAGCTTGCCCAGTTCTGGGCATCTGCTTATTACCACTGCCAGAGACAGGACCTTGGGCTCCCCAGGCCCAGGTCTGAGGCAGTACAGCTGCTTCCTTAGTCTTCCAGTAAAGAGATGGCTACACCAGAGTGAAAATGTCTGCAGATGCCTGAATTCAGCAGTGAGTACAGAGACTCTTCATGAAAGTTTCAGGAAAAGCTTTTGGTGCCACTATTTTCACTCTGGTGAATCAGCTGCCTTTGGAGGAGAATCACTCTTGCCCAGTTATTCCTCCTGTCTCACAAGGATGTCAGTCCCGTGGTCAGCTCTTGGACATGGGGACACCCACAGCAGGTGTCCTTGCCAAGCTTGTTTCGCAACCTGGTATGTGTCTCTGTCCTTGAGGACACCACTGGAGCCGACAAGGATGAAGTCATCTTGCTCTTGATCCTTACATGAATCAATGGAAAAAGTTGTCAAAAGGTGTTGGATAACAGAATCTCTGGTTGAAGTCACAGGTCCACATCACTTGGATCTCTGATTTTGGAGGCCAGCACCCCAAATGGGATCCAAGGCCATTGGAAGGCCAGAGGAGGTCACTCTTGGACATCGTATGTGGTCTCAGGAATAGGTGTTGCATGGCACAGGACAGTTAGATGAGGATGAACACATGAAATGCAACTAGTAAAGTCTCCTAGGGAGAGCAGTTGGTGCCTGATTTGCCAGGCCTCTGGTGTCTGGAAGCCATCAGTCATCGTGTCCAGGATGTTCTGTACAGAGGTGAGGGAGCGTTGAAAGGTTCTGGTGAAGCCTCAGTAATTCAGATGTCAGTGGATTTGTTTGTGCAGCCAGGGCTGTTGTTGGGAGCTCTGTAGCCCAGCGGAGCTGGTTCTAGGAGGAAGGTTCCTGTTCCAGTTGAAGACTGGTTACCTGATACATGTCTGCCCATCTAATCCTCACATCCTCACCCACAGGCTCCTCTTACGTTTCACTGCCCTGGTACAAGAAAAGCCATCTGTTCCCAAGAATCAATAATTAATGCTCCTCCTGCCTCTGCCCCTCCCAATATGACAAATTGTTTGTGATATTGTGGAATGTGAAGAGCAGAGAGAGGATCACATTTCTTTCTCTCCTATTTAATATTAATGGTAGCTGGTAATCGTTAGTCATCTGAGGGTGAAGTTGAAAGGCGAAGGGCATAGTAGCTGGGTTGTGTCTTCTGCAGTTGCCCTCAAAGAATGCAGAAATAGAGATTTGCCCCACTCCAGACTGGAAGCACCTGCTTGATGAAAGACCTGCATGCAGCTTGCAGACTGGGAGGCCAGCCTGCACTGGTACCTTGTGTCAAAGCTTGCCCTTGGCATTAGTGAAAGAAGACTGACCCAGAACCAAGCTCCACCAAGGTTTTTGTCTGTTCCATCTGCTCTGACACCCAAAGGTCCAAGAGTATCCACAGCATTTTCCTCAGTGTTACTTTGGACCTCTGGGATTGTGTCCAGACCTAGTTCTTCCTGTTCCTCCTCTACATTTCAGCCTCTAAAGGAGCCACTAAAGCAGGATATGCCTTGAAATTATGCAAGTATCATCTTTGTCCTCTGGCCCGCAGACCCAGGAAGGCTGGAGTGTTCATTCCTGGGCAAGGGAATGGAACAGGTTTGCTTAACGTGGCATCATCACAGCACTGAAACAACTGCAGTGGGATGTAGCTGTTCCACCACAACATCCCAGGCAGGAACCCCCGCAGTTTGACCAGGCTTTGGTGGGGCAGAACCTCTGTTTCTGAAGTTCAGATCTCTTCACTGACTGCCAAGCTCCTCCAGCGTGAATGTCTGAAAATCTTCAGGGTTTAAGCCTAGAGAGCAGCTGCAGGGAAGCACTCCAGCTCCGCCCTGAAAACATCACTGTCTTTGCAGAGGAAATGTAAACACCAGCAGTGTCCTGGGTCTGGAGATGCCACACGTGTGTGTGTGTGTGTGTGTGGATTGTAGGAGCCTGTCGGGTAACATCTCTCAAGCCCCTTCCCTTGCCTGGTATCTGCAGGGAAATGGGTCTGCTGGCAAGCAGGAGTCCTCTCAGCAAGGTGTGTCGCTGATTTACACTTGAGGCTGCTTGACATCTCTCTGGACACCCTTGAAACCCTGTGACTCATCTCCAAGGAATTTGTACTGATTACATAAAAAAAGCCAGCAAAATGCACTCCCTTGCTCACAGCTGGGCGGAGATGCCTCTCCCATGCCAAGTCTGAGGTGATAAAATCTCTGTGGAAATGAATCTGATTTTTCCTGTTGCTCTGTGGCACTGGAAGCTGAACTTCCAAAAGGAGAAACAGGCATACCCAGTCCATAGTTTAACTCAGCCTTTGCTTCCCCCGCAGGAGTAAAAGTTCTCAAGGTCCAAGATTGTGCTGCTATTGCTACCACAGAAGGCAGCTGCCTACACTGAGTCTTCCAAGATCTCCAACTCCTGAGGGCTGGGCAGGCATTTCCTGCCCCAGAGGGAGAGGCTCTGCAAGGAGGCAGATGCTCTGGAGCTTGGTCACTGTTACTAGTCAGGGGGAAGTGTATGGTCTTGGGACTCTGTTCAGTAGGAGGGCTGCAAACACGTATGGATTCTCCTGTGCTTGTGAATGCTTGTGAGAGTTAATTTCTCCAATTAAGTACTGGATAGCTTCTTTACCCTCTCTCCTGGGTAGCTCAGTGTACTCTGGCCAGGGTATGTCCAGGCAAAGCTGGTGGAGAGACCCTTTTCTGTTCCTCAGTGTGCTCTGGAGAGCTGGAAGCACACTGGGGTGGTGCTTTCAGTTTCGGGTGTGAGCTGGAAAATCAATGCAATTAAAACCATACCTGAAGGCCGGTTCTGCTGTCCAGCACCTTCTTCCCTGGTCTCTCAGCTTCTCCCTATCATGGCTGGGGTGCAGGCTCCTGGCCTGCACTTCAGCAGGAGATTTCTGGGTGGTGTCAGTACAAGCTTTGTTCTCTGATCTGTTACTAGGACTCCACTGCCCAACAGACCCGGTGCCTATTGCATAAACTCTCACAGATGATTTTTCAGCTCTTATCCCATCTCTTTGTTTTAGCTTACAAAATGCAGAATGTCCAAGTGTGTCATCTCTGTTCAGTTACTATTTTCCCTATTCCAAATAACTTTGCAACAGCTTTTGTCCCTTGCCTGCTTCCATGAATGCTGTATAAAAAATTGAGTCTTTGCCAAGTTGTCTGCTCACTTGTTTCTGTTTTTGTGGCAATGAATCCATCGGAGCTGGATTTTCATATACTTTATTGTATTTTTATATCTTGCTCAGATCCTGTAATGCTTCCTGCCCAAGCACTCCATAAAAACGTATTTTTATCACAGGTCACTGTCTTCTATTAATGTAGAAGTGTCAGACCCACTGGGAACATAGCGAAGGAAACATGGAAATGGTGGTGAGGAAAAGGAATAATTTTTAAATAGAGTGAAATAGAAATTATTTAAGGATGGGAAAGTGACTGTTTAGAACAGTAAAAACAGATCCATAAGGAGCTTATGAAACTGAGAGAGCAGGGGGCTGTGCTAAATCATGGGAACAAAGCACAAGACTGGCTCCCAGCATCCCTCCTCCATGTGCTCTGCCCCAGCACACAGCCTTCCCAAGCTTCATGATCCAGAGGTGAGCTTCTATCCCTTGGTCATTTCTTGCAGGAGCAAGAATGTGAGCAAGGAGTTGCCTCAGATGCCACACAGGGAACGTCCTGGGCTGTCTTCTCAGCAGCTGGCTGCAGACTGCCTCACACACTTATGACTGGTAAAAAGGGCAATTCATGGTTAAAAGCCACCCTTACCCATCCAGGGTCTGCATCCTGTCTGCAGCATTTGTGCCCCACAGTGGAGCTGCTGGCGGGTCTCCTTTTGACTGGAGAAGCAGGTCAAGCACCAGCACCGATGCGGGAGGTGTCAGCTCCTTTGATACAGCTGTGCCCAGCACCTCAGTGACTCACTGCCTGACCTGAGGGGGAGGTGGCGTGGCAGCCTTTGATGGCTTCTTTCTGATCACTGGCCCCTTCCCCAGCAGGTCTTTGTGGGATGCTGAGGACACCATCTTGTAACACTTCTCATTCAGCCTGTGTACGGGCTGTCACAAGGGCCAGGGGAGGTGGCCTGCAGCATGCCGTGACACACAGCTTTGTCTCTCCCCGACAGCAGCTACCTCTCAGAATAATCCGCAAACATCAAGTTTGGAGTCTTGAACTATAAAGGCACAAACAATAGTGCTTTATCATCATCTGGGCTCTCTCTGTGAAGCCGCCTTTTGCATTTTAAATCAACACAAGTTGCTTGGGAGGGGGTGGTAGGGCTGCTTCAGGCCTCCGAGTACCTTAAAGTTTGCGGTAGCCAACAAGAAGAACAAAACTCCTTTGAAAGCCGGGCAGATGTCTGGCCTGGTGATTTATAGACTGAAAACATGGCTATTGGAGCCTGGCTGATGAATTGTGATTGCAGTATAAGGAGTGGTGCAGACTGAAATGGAGGTCAGCTTTGGAGGGGGAGGTTAGGGGCTGGGGCAGGGGCACCTCTGAAAGGGCAGTGCTTTTTCTTGGGGCCGGCAGTGATGACTGATGAGGTTTATACATTTTTGTCTTTGTTTAAAAGCCACCTGTTTGACAGCGTTGGGGCTGAGCAAAGGCCTCACATGCTGTTCCTGTGCATAAGGACTGTGTGTCTATGTAATAGAAATCTGGAAAGGATTGTTGGAATAGCAGCCCTGACCAGAGCACAGGTATTGCCTTGTTCAGAAGGACAGAAGTACGGTGACACTCAGGATATCACTGTACAC
This sequence comes from Gymnorhina tibicen, assembly GCA_013399875.1. Taxonomy (NCBI): domain Eukaryota; kingdom Metazoa; phylum Chordata; class Aves; order Passeriformes; family Artamidae; genus Gymnorhina; species Gymnorhina tibicen. Next base: position 1,195,013 of record VXAZ01010408.1, on the reverse strand, counting down.
TAAGGACAGCAAGGAAGGTACAGCTGTAGAATGGACAAAACCAGAATTAGGGTTTGGACAAGATCTCTGTAGGAGAAGGCAGTAAAAGATCTACAGAGGTGTGCTAGAGCCCAGCTGCTGACCCCAGCATTGAACACAGATGTCTGTGGGGTGCTGAGTGCCACCAGAAATGGCACTGCCACGGATGTACGTAGGACCGTCAAGAGGAGAGCCCAGGTGTTCCCAGACACGGTGGCTGAAACAGCTCTTCTCACCAGCTGGAAGGGCACAAGAAGAGCTGTGGGCTTTTCACAGCTGTTTTCAGCATGTATGAAGACCTTGCAGAGGGACGTTTTAGGAAAGAGCATTTGATCAAGTGCCTTCATGGTTAAATTAAGTGGAGAGGCAACAGAAGGGATGATATAACTCAGATTTTGCTTCCAAAAGGAGGGAGCTTGATAAGCCCGGCTGTATTTAGACTCAGCAGTGCTGGCGGGGTGCTCAGTGGAATTGGGACATGCGTGCAGACTCTGACTTCTCTGAATTTAGGCCTAGCCTAGGATGAATGGACTACTAAAAGCAGGTTCACTGAAGAGCTCATGGACTCATTGTAGACTTGAAATCTTGTTTGTGAAAGTGCAATAATTAACTGCAATTCATATTTGCAGCAAGGGGGAAACTGGCAGAAAAAGGCTGTAAGTATAACTTTGTAAAGAACTGGTTCAAAGTGGTGTTAGAAGTAATAGAGGAGAGAGGAAGAGCATCAGAAGACCACTCCTGATGGGCTGGAAGGGACAGAGATAAAGTAGAAACTGGCAAAAGTCAAGTTCAGTTAGATGTTGCAAAGGAAAATTAGCAAATACTGAACAATGTCACTGACAAACAATAAGGAAACGAGGAAAGAATTATCAGGACTGACATCCAGGGAAGTGAAGGAAGCAGAAGGATTAGAGTAGGAACCACGTGAATATATGTATTACCTCTGTCGGGGTGATATGATGAATGTGAGGGAAAGGGTGGCTTACGGTGAGAAGTTCACAGAAAAAGAAAATTACTGGGTCAGCTCTGAAAGGCAAAAGCTGTTGAAGCTAATGCAGTAGGTGTGAGAGCCCAAGAGATCTCTGTTCCACTTTGAGCCAATTAAGCTGCAAGTCCAGAGGAGAAGGTCCCCAATAAATCTGTTGGGTTCCACAGGA
>VXAZ01010408.1:1175231-1193772 GCA_013399875.1 Gymnorhina tibicen | reverse complement strand
TTTTTGGGGGGGGGATGGGGGGATGGGAGCAAGTCAAAGAAAATAATCCTGTCAAATTCAGAACTCTTAAACTAACCTCAGAGGTACTATTCAGAACTTCAGAACAGAGTTTAAATGAAAGAATAATTAAATCCTGAAAGCAAACACAACATGGATTTACCAAAGGCAGGTTACAAAAACTAATTTCATATCTATTTAATTAAAAAAAAAATCATTCCTGAGACAGAGGAAGTGTAGCAGTCCCGTCTGTCAGAAGTTCAGTTAAGCGTGCAGTCCTGTGCCGTGTGAGATATTATTAGTTAAGCTTCAGAAGCCACAGTTTGGTGCAACACCTGTACATGAATAGTCTCTCCGAGGGAGAACACAAAAAGCAGCACTGAATGGACAGCTGGGAGTTCCTCCGCAGGAGGTCATGTTTAGTGTTTGCTTTAATGATTTTTGGCACAGAAGGCAATGGTGTGCAAGTGGAATTTGTGATGAGACAAAACCAGGTGTGGTCAGTACAAGGGAGGATCAAAATACGAGCACCTTGAGAACAGGAGTGAACTGGGTGGCATGAAACCTAAGCGTATGAATGGAAGGTCGTGCTGTTTGGGGCAGTAACAGGCCTTTTGACTCTAATCTGGGATAGCATTATTTGGCAATGGTGGAGGAGGAAAGTGCTTAGATAGGTACAAATCAATCACAGGATAATTCAGGCTGCCAGACTTACTGGGGAAAAAAAGACAAATACAACTCTTAAAAGACTAGAGGAAAGGACTTCTTGTAGAGTGAGGGAATTGCCTCTGCGTGAGGCACTGGTGAGCTTTTTTTTCTGGTTCATGAGAAGTAAATCTGGAGTAAATAGGGACAGAGGGAGCTGCTATAATTCTGGGAGATTTCCCAGTTTCCATGGTGTAAATGAACAACCTGTTTTGTAGATGAAAGACATGGCTTGTTTAACTTGGTAAAATGAAGACTGAAAAGAGATACAGTTTCTCTGTGTGTGTGTATTAAGAGTAAGCAGGAGCAAAAACAGCTGTTTGAAATTTAAAGTTGATGTAAGAATGACTGGGCATAAAGGAGCTGTGAGTAAATCCCCTAAAGACAAGAAGATGAGGGTGCCCAGCCATTCCTTTTGTTTCAGTACGTGTGAACCCCAAGGGGCTTCAAGCAGAGTGGGGCAGTCTGATCAAAAAAATTAAGCAGCTCTGGAGACAAGGCAGTGAAGGTTAAGGACAAAGATAAATTAGCACTGGTGGAAACTGGAAACCGACTGTTGCCAGTGAAGTAGCACTTCTTGCTCTGCTGTGGTTCCTGTGCAGATTTTCTGGGAGAAGTGCTGCCGACTTGCAGAAATACAGAGGATGTAACAGAATTGAGAAAACTCCTTCTTTACAACTTGCTGTTTTTCTTGAATGCATTCCTCATTGACTTCACTCTCTAATTTAGCCTTCCTGTATTTTAATTGCAGCATGCTTGATGAGACTAATGTGGTCTGAAGCTGAGGCATTCCCCAGTTGTAATTGATTACAGACAGGGAGCTTACCTTCCTCCTGGGCTGGTCTCTGAAACATTTGCTTAGGCTTAAAATATTCTACTTGGCTTCTCTTGAAGCGACAGATGATGTTTTGTGCTTCTTTGTGGATTGTCAAGATAAAAGGGATAGGTGGTTTGGGGCTGCTGCATTTGCATAACCCTGAAAGGTGGCTTTAACTGATGATAAATTTTCATCTAATAACTGTGACCAAGTGCTCAGAGCCACTGCCACCTCCCTGGGATGAACAGCCGTAACAGTGCCTGTGCTTGCAGAGTAACTCTGCTCCCTCTGCTTCTCTCTCCACTGGAAAGAGCAAATGTCCACTACTCAGAGAGAGGCCCAAAGCACAGGAAAACCTAGCCTGATCCCCAGAAAACAAGAAGAGGTCTGGAGCCTCCTGGAGTGCTCCTGTTGGAATTCTCAAAGTTCGTTACTCCAACCATGGGCTCAGGCAAGCAACCTATTTGATTCCACAAGTGGAAGCTGCATTGGATGCGAGCAGCAGAGGAGGGAGAGGGCAGAGCCAGTCTGCCAGGTTGCAGCAGTGGTGATAATGTGCAGGAATGGGAAGGTGGAGGTGGCACTGAATGCTCCAAACAGCTCCATCGCTGTCTTTGAGGTGCAGATTGACAAGAAAAGACCTAGAGTTTTCTGCTGGTACTGTGTGCTATTTAAGGTGTATACTCAGGGTGCTATTTGAGGTGTATACACCCTGAAACCTTCTGGGGTTTAGGGTGTATTCTGTTGCCTTTTCCTGCTGGAGCAATGGGACTGAGGTGCCTGCCTTCCTGTCAGTTTTGAGAAAACTGCTCTGGCTCTTGTCCCCACTGCTGCTGCTAGTGCTGGAATGCAGCTTCCTTCGTCTGATCAGCCCTGTCTGTCAGTGGGGTGAGCGAGTCCCTCTCCTGTAATCAGTAACCGGAGCTGGTGTTGAAGACATGCCTCATCCCTCCTGCCCATGCTGCTGTCGGGCAATGGGGGAGCAGCACCACACTGAGCGCCCTGATAGTGCTCTTTGGGAGGGATGAAAGCCTGTTCTCACCAGGGAACCTCTTCCTCTGTGGGCTTACATTAGCCACAAAACATTAGAGTACTGATGTGGACATCACTAAGATCCATGGATCAGGTGGGAGGCTGAATTGCCTTTAGTTTCCTTTTGCTTGTAAAAAGGAGTTAGTGCCTGGGGTGTAAAGCAGCCGGGATGCTGAACAACCACAGGTCAGTAGGGCTTGCCAGCAGCTTTGCAGTGAATGCTGGAGCCAGACCTAGCTGTCATGTGAGAGACTGCAATTGTATCACCCGAAGTTTTATTATCTACCTCCTGGACTTAAATTCCTGCTCCACTTGTATTTTTAACAAAGCAGATTTCCTCTTGCCATCAGATAAGGCACTTGCCTGAGGTGACGTTTTAGGTGGTTTGAGTCTTCCTACAAGTGGCTGCCTCCCCACTTCATCTGTACAAGAAACACAAACAGGTTGTCCTGGCCGAAACCTGCTGGCTTCTCATACTGTGTGATGAGGCTGAAAGGCGTGGAGGAGGGCTCAGATTGCGCTGTGAGGTATCAGGCTCCTGGTGCTCCAGGCAGGTTTGAACAACGAGCCCAGCCAGATGCAAGGGAATGCACTGAGACTTGGTGTCCCAGCGTGGCCTGTGTGCCAGCAGGCAGGTGCTGGCTGCCTGGGGGCAGGAGCTCGCCTGCACGCTCGGCTGCCTCTGCTGGGGCTGAGGCTTCCTAGCAAGGGGCTGTGCTGGCAGAAGTGACACTGCTGCATGGCAGGCGCCGAGCCCAGGGCCCCCAGCTGACATGCAACATGTGGGACTGTTTCCAGCACGCTGGGGCATCCTGGCTCTCTGACTCCAAGGCACGCTCAGCCCTGTTCTCCCAGCTCTCTCTGTGCCACCATCGTTCCCACTGCTGCTTTCTGGAACTGATGCTTTTTTCTTTTTACAAGCCTTTGCAAGCCTTATTCCCTAAAAGTGCCACTTTTCAGTGTCTGCTTTTATGTTAGCTGAAGCCAAGCACTGAGTTGTTTCTGGGCAGCATCTTTTCAGTTTAGTGATGGGGCCTTACGCATTTCCAGAGTCCCAAAGAGCACCAACACGGTTCTCCACATGTGGTCCCGTTCCCAATAGTGGTGTAGCGTTTGCAGCGTTCAGGTAACAGGAAGCAGAGGAAGGCAAAGACTTCTTTTGAACACAGGTTACAAGGTAACACCTGCCTGAAGTTTCTTTAGCAGCTTTAACTGTTGTCATTCCTGTGCTTTGAGGGGATGGAAGTAGCTTCTAAATTCACAGTAGCAGCAAGAAAGCTATCTCCAAAATGTGCTGGAGATCTAGAGAGGGACCTCCAGTGCCTTGGACCTCTTGTCAGCCCACTGCATGCATGTCGTGCCTGGAGCTGTCAGTGCCACTCAGCAGTGTTGGCTGAGAGCTGCTTGTCCCGGACAGGACAGGGCAGGACAAGCAGGATGACAGGAGAGCCACACGCACATTGTGCATGGTGTATACAACCAGAGCTTTGCAGGCAGGTGCCCGCGGTTTTTCAGTGGGTGAACTGGATTTCGACAGCTATGACAGAATGCCCTCAGCAGGCTCATGGGGCTGGGTGCTTTGTTGGTTTGAGGCCATTTCAGGGAAGCTCCTGTAGAGTGATTTTGTCATCGTCCAGATTGTATTTAGAGCTCAGATTACCTGCTGACCAGAGCACTGTGCCGAAATCATGTACTGTGATTCTTGTCCTGTTGGGAGATTTTGGGGAGAGTTGCTTTTCCCTGTTCTGCCTTGGGCTCCATGGTGTGACAAACCACTTCTTGATTTCATTAAGTGCTTCAGTAGTCCCAGCACAGGGGAGTGGTGGCAGATGCTGCGATCCCAGCTCAAGCCTGCTGCAGGGAACACATCTGGGTGGGCTGACACCAGCTATAGCAATCACTGCTCTGAAATGCCTGCTGGGAGATGTGGCCATTTCACCCTTCACATTGTATTAGTGTAACCTTTAGCACGTGATGTCCTCTTGATAGAGCTAGCAGAGGCAAGAGCTGGCTTTGATGGGGATGGTCTTGGGGTTTTTCAGCCACATGCACCTCCATGCATTGCCATGGCCTGGCAGGGAGCTGTGCGTGGCGGGTACATGTCCTGCCATTGTGTCCTCTGCCAGCTCTGTTCCCTGGCATACACCAGCACCAGTGCCATGCTGTTGGGCTCTTGTGTGCAGTAGCTTGGGGGGGCACATCTGCCTAAGGGACTTGGATTGTCCAGATCTCACCATGCCAAAAAACTTCACCCAGGCCATGGGGAAACCTCCTTCCTCAGGTACATGGGTCTGACCCTGCTGACTGTGTCAGCTTTACGTAAGAGAAGGTCCTTGGTGTGCAAGGGCTCTTCTGATCTACAGCAGGGTCTGTGTCCTTGGCAGAGTCTCCCAAGCATAAGGGATAGGAGCATGCTTGGCCAGGCTAGTTGCTGACCTCCTGTGTCTCTCATTTTCTTCCAGTCCTGGACGCACAACATCCAGCGGGAGAAGGAGTTTCTGAGGAAGCTGGTGAAAGCCCGAGTCATCACTGACCTGACCAGTGGGATTTGAGTGGCTGCAGCCACTGCCTCCAAGGGAGGAGACGGAGACACGCTGCAGCTCTGGGAGCAGGCACTGGCAGCCCCCTGCAAGAATCCCACCTCACCGAAGACACACAGAGATACCCAGGTGCTCTGGGAAGACCCTCGTGCATTGCCAGTCTGCACGAGGGTTACAACTGCCACCTCCAGGCCTAGAGCTGGCAGGAGGTGGGCAAGGGGCTGAGTGGACAGTTCTTGAACTCTGCATCGCAGACAGATACAGATCTTCTGCATCCTGAATTAGACAGGAAAGACTCAGGAGAGAGAAGAAAGGTTTGTGAATAAAATGATTTGTGCCAAATGGGAGGTGATGCTGCCCCAAGGCAGCAATGCCTGAATGTACGAAGTATTATTTTTAAAAAGACTCTGCTGGAACCATAATAGAAATACCAAGGTACAAGGCAAAGTCTGCTTGTGCACAGCCCTGTGAAAAACCTGGCCTCTTCATGCTCCATCTGCATTGTCACCGGCCTCAGACCTTTCCCCAGGAAAACAAATCCATCCAAAACTTTGGTGTCACTGGTGCTGCTACAGTTCGAAGGGAGAATAATGGCTTCCTCTCGCTCTCCACTTAGAGCTTCTGGATGGAGATGAGCATGGGTTTGTTTTTCTGCATTTTTCCTCGCTTCCTCCACAGACAGAGGCAGCAACAGCAGCAGCCACCGACTTGGCTGTGTTTTTCATAGCCATTTGCTCTGCCTCTGCCCTGACCCCGAGGTGGGGCAGGGAGCCGGTGGCTTTCTCTGCCTACAGCAGACCCTTCCCACTTTCCTGCCTGTCACGATGCAGAGGAGCCTGCCCTGTTGTGCTCAAGGCTTTCAGGCCTCTTGGTTTGTGCCTGCTGTGCAGGGCCCCCGTGGAGTCCATGCAGACTGGTGTCACTGTTTCTGGACAGCATCTCGCTTTGGTTTTGTGTGGGAGGGGAGTAATTTATTCTTTGGAAGGAGGTCAGATCTTGAGCGGAGATCTCAAGCTTTACAGTTTGAGAGCAGACTGCTGAAGATGTTTGTTTTATGTTCCAGACTCGATCATGTTCCCTATTTAAGCGACGTGTGACCTCAGTGATGATGGAACCTGATGGGAACTCTCACCCTCTGCTCGGCCCCTGCTCACTCCATTTCCAAGCTCCTCCCGTGCTGCTCGAGCACTGCTGCTCCTCCTGCTCTCAGGAGCACGTCCTTCCTTTGCCGTCTTGGTCCCAAGATGCACTATTTGCACATTTGATTTGTATACGTATTTCGGAGGAGCTGGAATAAACTGAGCAACGTGGCCAAGTGCGAGGCAGCAGGGTGGTCTCATCTACCTGAAGACCGTGGGCAGAAGGGAGATTGCCAAGGGAATGAATGCTGACATGTGGAAAGTGGCTCCCGTGCTCTCTTAGCCTGGAGCAGGCTGGACTGCACCCACAGGCACTGTCCCAGAATCTGGGTGTCGAGGCACTGGCACACAGCCAGCCAGTGCTGGGGTCAGTGGAGGAGGATCCCAGAGGGGTGTGGGTTGGGCTCATGGTCCTGGCACTGCATCTGACGTAGCCCAAGGATTGCAGCCTGCCTTGCTCTGAAGTGAAGTGGGAGCATGGCCCTGGTATGGGCAAGGAGTGCTCAGAGCAGGGCTCGCATGGCTCCCCTAGATCGACTCTGCACCCGCTGACTTGCGGGGGGCTGTGACTTTGGACCTGAGACCCTCGAGGGGGTGTGCAGGAGGGGCAGGCAGCGACCCAGGCGTGGGGCAGAGGAGCAAACTGCACAGAATGGTTTGAGACCAGGCTGCAGGCAGAGGCAGCTCCCAGGACATGGCACTGAGTGCTACTTACAGACCGGTGTGGGATGCGTCCCTCAGGAGCCTCTCCTGCCTGGTGTGCCTGTAGCCAAGGAGCTTGCTCAGGGGCAAGTCCTGCCCAGCCTCTTGTTGTGGCTGCTGTTTCCCTTATCATCTGGGGGCAGCTCAAAAATCCTGCCACTTCTGGGCTGCAGAAGACATGCTGGGAGGCTCTCCTTCCCTTTACCCTTCCCATGTCTAATCCTCACTGCTCTGGCCTCCTAGCCAGGCAGTCCCTATTCCCCCAGGGACATGCCTCCTGTCAGGATGCTCTGTGAGGTTTCCAGCAGGTTTTTGAGCATATGCTGTGGCAGGTACTCCTTTGAAGTATCTCCCAGTTTGTTTTTCCTTCTTGAGGAGTCCATGGGACTGGATTTCCATGGCTCTCATCAGGCAACACTCCCTTTGCAGTTCCTGGGTGTCGGCCTGGAGTTGGGACCATCACCTGTTGAGTCCCAGCCATGCTGGCAGTGGGGATGCTTGCTCTGGATCTGGCTGAGGTTGGGCTGGGGAAGGGTTGACACCCACCCTCTCTCTGTCTTGGTGCTTTAACCAGCTGCCGTGGGAGCCCTAGGGCAGGGGTGGGTGATGGGCTATATCTATGAACTGCAGTGAGTTGAAATGAGAGCGGGCAGCTGCGTCCTGAAGGAGGAAGAGAGTGAAGAACCTTTGGTGTCTGTGCTGGGCTCCTCTCCCCCCACTGGGGGAAGCACCCCCATGGAGGCTTGTGATGGCATTAATTTGATTAAGACTGGTTCATTGAACACTACAAAGCTACAGGGCACTTTTATCTTCCAACTCACTGGCTCCAGGTCCAAGGACATGGCGTGGCTGCTGCTCAGCCTTCCCTGTCATCCCAGCTCTCCACCACAGCCATGAACAGGATGGGAATTTGACCCTACAGATCAGGGAGGTGACTCCAAGCCCTTCCCTTCACCGTAGCAAGGGTCTCCAGGCAGAAGTGTCCAAGTTGAATAAATGAGTGCATGGCCCAGAGTGACTGTAGTGGATCAGGACTACCTGCACGTAGAAGGAAAGAGCATTTGGGGGCCAAGGCTCACCGACACCACAGAGCAGCCCATGGCCAGGTGATGGGGCTCCAGCTCCAGGAGCAGTGCTCAGCACTGGGTTTTGCTCCTGGGTGCTGTTCTTTTGGCTGCCTCCCCACGTGCACCTGCAGCCACCTCCCGCCCTTGAAACACTGCAGTCCTGCCAGCTCGGAGCAGTGCACACGGGTCAGAGCAGGGTCAGTGGGACGGATGTGAGTCTTGGCCTCTCCCTCACAGTGACTCACCTTGTCAGATCGGAAGGGAGAGCCCAGGGGAATTCTCCACAGCCTAAATATAGAGCGGGGTTGCCTGGTGCCTCTGATGCGCTGTGGTGCAGAAAGGCCACTCGGGTGGCAGGGAACCTGCCTAGACAGAGCCCAGGGAAACACGGGGAGGTTGGGGGCCAGCGACCACAGTGGGTTTTGCTCCAGCTAGTGCAGAGAGAAGGTATGGAGAGCTGCAAGCAACCTGCAGGTGCTGCTCTGGCAGACAGGAGTGGTCAGAGAGCTGCTGCTGCTGTGCTGACCACACCATGAGCTGCTTGTGCATTTGTGGCAGTGCCCACCACACTGGCATTGGGCTCCCACCACCAGCTCACCCCGTTAAGGCCTGGCCATCCTGTGGCCTCAAGCTCACATGTGCCAAAGGGAAGCACCATGGCCAGGTAGCACAAGGCAGCCATGGGATGCAGCCCAACATTCCTCATCCCGGCGTCTCTGGCCTTCCAGTGTCTCCTTTCCTTGGAGGGAAAGTGGAGAGGCCCTGCCTGGCCATGCTGTGCTACCCCTCAGTGTGGGCACTGCTGGGAGTGGGGGAGGGTGTCAGGGCAGGGCTGTCTGTGTCAAATGGGTGCAGCTGGGCTGGGCACGGGCAGAACTGGACACGGGCAAGGGCTTCCAGAGTGTTTGGTGGGGAGGCAACCACCACACCGAGCTGCACGGGCGCCAGCACGGCGTGTGCTCTCGGTCCAAGCGTGTGTCACTCGCAGTATTAGAGACGTGTCCTTCAGTACAGGAGCCCCTTCGGGGCCACTGCCCAGCCCCTCTGGGCGCTGGCTCCTTGCACAGCCTGCACGGGGTCTCGAAAGGCCAGTGCATTCACCGGTACTGTACCAAGCCAAGATGCAAGAACTCAATGAGTTTTTAAAATTAGTTTTAGTTTCTGCATTTTTTTTTAATTTCCCCTCTAGGCAGGGAGGGCAAGAGTCTTGCAGGCTCCTCCAAGCCGGCTTATGTCACATCAATTCAGTCATATCACAGAAGCAATAAAGCTATCAAACAAGCTTGGCTGGCCTCTTTCTTCTACTGCCTTGGGCCTTTTTTATGGGAGGCAGAGGGATTCCCCTGGCTGGGCTGTCCCCTGCCTGGTTTCACTGCTGACTCCTCCTGGACGGTAACCCAGCTGCTGGGAGCTGCAGCTGGCCAATGCCACTGGCCTGGTGCTGGGGACAGGAGAGGGCTGTGCTCCTCCTTGCAGGTGACTTGAGGGGTGGGAGAGGGGATTGTGGGTTGGGTTCATTTCCTGTTGGAAGGCACAGGCATCAGAGCTTGTCCTGCCTGTGACAGGCTGCCTGTGACTGCTCTCCTGGGGACTCCCTGCCAGCAGGATGACTTCCCACCAAGGGTCACAGCCGCAATCAGGCTGGGTGTGGCCCTGACAAAGGCAGGTGTCCAGCCAAGTGACCTTCTCACTGCAGTGTCTTGGAAAAGGAAATGGTTTAGGAAGCCAGGGACCAAGACTGTGACCAGCTCTGACACCTGCCAAGTCCCAGCAGGAGGAGTGTAACCCCTTAGGCAAACCCTGGTGATGCCGCCAGGCTCCCAGAGCCACAGGATATGTTGGGGACAGTTCCATCACTCGGAGGAATGGGAAGGCTACTTCCAGGTGAGTGACTGATCTGCCAGACCTCCCAGCGTCTAAACAACAAGGAGGGAGTTGTTGCTGGCACCAATGGGGCACCAGAGAAGCAACTGCCCAGCCCTCCCTGATGTGTGGTTGCAGGTTTCAAGGAGATGCTGGAGCTGCTGAAATCGTCTTTCCATCCCTCCTCTCTTCCCAGCATTTAAAGAGCAGGGCCACCACTGCCATCGGGCTGGATGTCCTGAATGAGCGTGCTTGAGATCGCTCAAGTGTTGGCCCGCGCCCTGTCCTGGCCTTGGGAGGGCTGAGGAGGAAGAGAACACAGAGCCTGGGACCAGGGCACACAAGGACGTTCAGGTCAGCTGAGACAAGGAGACTTGTTCAGAGATATCCCTGAAAGAGCCACGTCACTGCTGAGATGGAACGCCTGCGTCACAACCCTCTCCCACATATGTTTTATCACACCTAGCCGTGGCCTCCGACAGCAGTCATGACATGCTCAGTCCTGCCATCTGGCTGGTCCGCATCACCCCCATCCTGCCACATGCAAGGGTGGCACCTTCAGGGACAGATATCACGGCAGGCCCTGGCTCTGCAGGGCTTATTCCAGACCAGACAAGGCACCTGGGGGCACCCCAGCCCCAGGGGTGCAGGAGCACAGGCTGACACAGGCAGTGCTCTGGGAGGTACCAAGCCAGGCAGTGCCAGCAGCAGTCAGGGAGCAGGTCACCCCTCTGTCTGGAGACCTGTGGGGCTGGAACCCTGCCCTGTACCCCAGTACCCTGTGCAGCCTGACCCATGATCAGCACTCCTCAGGGCAGAGCCAATACTCATGGGACGCCAGGGAGGAGTGCTGGGATTGGGGCACAGAGCTGGAACATGCCATCCCCTGCCACCACAATTGTGGGGGGACAGGGAGGAGGTGCTGCTGGTAGGACATCAGTGGGGCTGACAGCAGCAGCAGGCTTGTCTCCCAGGACAAGAAGAAAGGGCAGAGGAGGGAGCCAGTGCTTCCAGGTGTCTGGGGTAGCAGCCTCGAAGGGGACACACCTGGAAGAGGATGGAGGCCAGGCTTTGCACAAGCACCCGTCTCACAGGACCAGGGATACTGTGGGCTCACCTGTATGGGATCCCTGGGATACCCTGTGCCATGCCCCACAAAGCCCCCTGCATACCACTAGCATCACATCCTCAGAACTTCCTGGCTGTGTCCCAGGGGCCTTAGGACCTGCCCAACCTGTAGGGAAGGTGGGAGGAGATGGGGTAACCCCTCTGCTGAGCCAGCACCCGAAGCTGTCTCCAAGCCCGGAGGGTTATCAGTGGGGGAGGCAGCCCTTCCCTTCACTGGCAGCCCTCTCTTCCTGGGCAGCTTCCCTAGCATGGGCAGGGCTGTGGCCAGTCGCAGCTCCATGGGGACAGCCTGGCAACCTGGAAAGGGACATGCCACTCACATTGAAATTTTTCAAGCAGGCGTCTGCATTAGTCTGCAGCCCTTCAAAGCAGAGGATCCTGTTCCCTGTCACTCGCCCCAGACTGTTTCTCTACCCCAGGAATGCTCCAGGGCCTCCAAACCCTGCTGGGCCAAGGCATCCAAGGGCATCACCTCTGATGCCCATGAGGACATCTCAGATGGGAGCAGCTTCAGGCCACAGCCATGGAGCAGCGCAGTCCCACGGCAGAGCCCATGCTCTCACACAGTCCCACCAACAGTCAGGGAGCCACCCACAGCCACAGACTAGGCCAAGATGCTTGTCCCAGGACAGGAGTGGGGGTGAAAGGGGGAGAGCCGGGGCCACGCGGTGCCGCTCCAGGGCAGGGGAAGCAGCAGCTCCGGTCCGCGTGCCACCTCCGCTGTCCCTGCTCGGGGTGGCAGGGACGGCTTAGTGGGCGCCGCCTGTGTCCGCACACTCCCTGGCAGGTGATGTCGCAGGAGGACGCGGGAGTTGTCACCCCCGCGCTGGATAATCCGAGGAGATGAGAGCAGGCGAAGCGGCGGCTCCGCAGGTGGCTGCAGGCGCGGCCATCCGTCCCTTCCGCGGGACCGCGGGGCCCGGACTGCCCGGCGGCGGGCAGGAGGTTAAAGCCACGCTGGTGGCCCGGGGTCAGGGAGAACTGGGGACCGGCGTGCAGCCGTGGCACAGCCGGCGACCGAGCCGCTGGCCCCGCTCCAGCCGGGGAGTTGCATAAGCCCGGGGAGTTACGCCGAGGCGGCGGAGCGCCGCCGGGGCAGGTGACACGGCCGGCGGCACCGCGGGGCGCGCAGCCCGCCCGGGCGCCCTCGGACCCCGCAGGCATGAGGGCCGGACCCGCGGCGCTCGCCTGGCCCGGGGCGCGTCCCGGCGATCAGCTCCGGCCAGGGGAGCACGTGTGAAGCGGGGCCGAGCGGAGGCGGCCCCGGGATTTGGCACGTTCGCAAGGAGCACTCGAGAGCCCCGGGATGGACGCGGAGGGCCCCGGGCGGTGACGTAAGGACTCGCACGGGCTCGGCTCGACTCGCCAGCCGGCCCCCATGTCCCCGGGGCCAGCGGCGGCCCCGGCGGAGGGAGGCAGGGCGACGGCAGAGGTAAGGAGCCCGGTGGCGGGCAGCCCAGCCGAGCAGGACCGGGGCGCGGGAAGCGGGCGGGAGGCCGGACACCTCCTCCGGCGCGGCTGGACACGAGCGCCAGGCACACCGGTGACCCGAGTCATCTCGGGGTGCTTGGGACACCGGCCTGCCCCGCCGCGGGCGGGAGCTGCTGGGATGGCCCCGACCCTGCCCGACAACCCGTCCCCGCCGGATCCCCACGTGTGCAAGGGGTCCCCGCGGGGCTCTACCCTCCGACTCGGGGCGTGGGGTCCCCGTGGGGCTCTGCTCTCGGAGAGCTCCGGGAAGGGCTGAACCCTTTCCCGAGGGTGTCCATGCGTCCGTCCTGGTAGCGCCGTGACGCGGCTGTCGGGGCAGGGAGCCCCGCTCACGGGGCGTCCTTCCGTCCGTCCGGGGCTGCGGATCCGCCTGCCCGGGGGTCGGCCGACGGGCAGGTGGCGGTAGCGGGGGTCGGGTGCCTCCGGGGGTCCTGGTGCCGTTCCCGGCGGAGTGCGAGTTTCCGCAGGAGCTCGGAGGCGGTGCGGGTCACGGACACACTGGGTGCTGGAGCGGGTTGGGCTGCGGCTCCTGCTGCTGGCGGGATTCCGGTGCCCTCCTGATCCCGGTGCGGTCCAGGCGCCCGTGCGGGTCGGAGTCCCGGTGCCACTACGTGAGGATCGGGGTGCCGGTTGGTATCCTGGTGCCAGTGCGAATCGGGGTCCCGGTGTCGGTGCCGGTGCCCGCCCCACCGGTCAGGTGACGGTGGCTGGAATTTGACACCGGCAGCGACGACGGGAGCGGGATGGAGCCACCGCTGCCCCGCACTGCGCGCCCGCCTGCCGCCGCCGGCACCGCACCCCGAGACGCAGCGGGAGCGGCACCGGGAGCAGNCCGCCGCGGGCACGGTGAGTGCGGGCCGGGGTGGCGGGCGACAGCGCCCGCCCCAGCCTGCCGGCGGCCCCGGGCCTCGGCGGAGGCTCGTACCGGGACTGCTGGGGGGACGAGGGGAACCCGCTTCGCCGCCCACCCCCCGGCAATACTCGCGGGGAGGTGAGGGGCCTCAGGCCGCCCCCGGGCAAGTCCCCCCCGGGCGGCTCCCGGGGTGCCGAGCCCGACCCGGCGGCGGGAAGCGCTGGGGACCGCGGCGGGGCCGGGATTCCCTGCCCGGGCGGGCAGAGGCGGCACCCCGCTGCGGGAGCCCGAGGGGCACAGGGACGGATTCTCCCGCCTCTTCTCTGGGCTCCCGCCCGGCCCGTTGGGCACATCGGACAGGTGTACGCCCCGGGCGGTGGGCAGGCGAGAGGCACGGGCGCGGGGGTACCCTGTGCCCCCCGGCTCTGCTGTCCCTGGGTTGGGGCCGAGTTTGGTCTCCGCCGTGTGACCCACGTGTCCGACCCCGGTCTTCCAAGGCTTTGCGGGGCGGGTGCCCGCTCCGCATCATAGGTGGGGTTGATTTCTGACCCCCACCACTTCTTCTGCCAGAGTCAGCGCGGAGGGATGCAGGGCCTCCGCCGGCGCCCGCAGGTGCCCGAAGGGGTGTCTGGGCATCCCCTCAAGGTTCCAGGTGGGACCCGCGGCTGCAGAGCTGGCACGGCTACTCCGAGAGCTGAGACACTCACCGCCGGCCTGGGGCACCCGCTGGCCCCGCGTGGATGCACTTCGCGAGTGTGTGCTGCTTCCCCCGGGGGCCTGGTGCAGCCACGGGACATCCGCTCCCAGCGCCTCATGCACAGCGCAGGCAGCGGGGCTCTCGCCGGGCTCTGCACGAGTGAGCGTGAGGTGGCTCGCTCAGGGATTGCACCAGCAATTGCTGTTGCTTAGCCCCGGGCGGGGGACACATGTGGCGGGGATCCAGGCAGGTCCTCACGGATGGGCTCGGTTCCGACCCTGGGAAAAAACCCTCCTGTGTCTGTGAATCGCCCAGCGGGGCTCTGGCAGCCGTGGCTAGGGCAGATCTCAGTCAGATTCCCCCGTACGGGACATAGGGGTCTGCTGTGGGGTGTGCAGGTCTGGCACCCCCGTGGGGTGCCCAGGTGCTTGGTTCAGCCCTGCCCGCGCTGGACGAAAGCAGATGCCGAGCGGGGCTGCGGGCCAGCGTGGGCTGCGATCCTGCGGGCTCGAGGAGCTGCGCCCGTGGACGGGGCCCCGAGTACGAGGAGGCACTGGCTGTGCTCGTCCGTGCCTTCGGCTCTGGGTCTCCCGGTGGCGAAGGGAGGCTGCCCTCGTTCGGCGCCCCGCCGGCAGCGCTCCCACTGCACAGTCCAGGGCCGTGCTGCCGCCGGACGGGAGAAGCCTGAATTGCATCGACTGATCCGTCCCGTCCGGTCCCGTCCCGTCCCCTTCCCCTTCCCATCCCGTCCCGCCGGGATGCTGGAGCCGAGGGGCCGTGGCGGGGCGGTCGGCGGCGGGAGCGAGGACCGGGGAGTCCGTCCCCTCCCAGCAGGGCGCAGGGACCCTCGCCTGGCCTCTGGCGGTGCCAGCCTGGGAAAACCATGACCTGGCGGCAGCGGCTGGCGTGGGGCCACGGTCCGCCACGGGAGCGAAGTCCAGCGTGGGCTGTGCTTGGCCAGGCTGTGGCGGCTGGCTCGGCCAGGGGAGCCAGTGCGAGCCCTGCCGGCACCGAGGGCGCATCCCGCCTGGTGCACGGCCCCTAGAGGGGGCAACATGGGCCTGGCAGCGCCCACTACGGCCCCGTGTCACAGTGTGGCCAGTGCAGGGTGGCATCAGATTCAACAGCTGGGGCTTGGGGACCATCCCGTGAGATGCCAGAGGGACTGGGGGAAATTACTTTTTCTTCTTGTCCCAGCAGTACCCAGGCATGTGCTTTCACTTTTTTTTGGTCAGGAGTGCTCTCCTCAGCATATCCCATCCCAGCTTTGCCATGGAAGCAACTGGGGCATGCTGGGACAAAGTCAAAGCCATAGAGGGGATGGGGGAACTCCTGAATGCAGAATGTCAATAAGCTCCAAGGGGACGGTCCCATCCTGGGAGATAGGGTATGCAGCAGATGGGCCAAAGAGGGTACCATCTCTTTTAGAACCACTTCTGAAGCCCTTCAAAACCAGGGTATTCTAGCTTTGGACACTGGGGCACCCCTGCACCGCAGAGGGGAGCTGGGGAAGGAGGCGTACGTGCGGCTGCAGATGGGAGTTGCCCCAGCACCTCCTGGGGGACATCATTCCCCTGAGACCATGCTTGCTGCTTCGCTGGGACCACGCACAGCAGGGACTCAGTTCCTCTCTGTGTGTCAGGGCAGTGGATGCCAAGCAGTGGTGTTGGGATGAATGACTACAGTGAGCCCAGCATGGTGCTCCACACCCTGCTATGCCCTCACAGGACCTACCTGACCATCCTGCCCCTTGCAGTCCCGCTCAAACAGGCTGCTCTGGGGCTGTGTGTCCCAGCCTGGCGCAGGCAGCAGTGCGGGGCCAAGGGGTGGCTGCACCCAAGGACCCGGTGCTAATGGATTTGGAGTTTCCAAGGTCAGGCTCCCACTGTGAGCAAGAAAAACATTCCCAGGGAAGGGCCATGGGAAAGGGCCCCCCCGCGCAGCACTCCCAGCCCCAGCCGCTGTCTTACAGCCCAGTCTGGCATCCCAGGCCGTTTACACAAGGAGATGGCTGCACTGCCCCTGAGGAGAGGTGCTGTACAAAGGCTGGGTTGCCCCAGCCGCCCAATCTCTTGGAAGGGGTGTGCAGTGTGGTGAGGATGCCTGGCTATGCCAGGAGGGGAGAGGGGTGGGGGTGGTCCATGCATGGGGTGCAGGAGTTGTTGTGAGGTTCTGGGGGGCGACGGAGGAGGTGGCATGTTTGGCCAGGGCAGGGGAGGCATGTGCCCACTCCCAGCCAGCCAGCTCAATACCCACCCTGTGTGGGCACTGACCCCAACCTCTGCACTTGCAGCTAGCATGGACCAGCGACAGGGGCCACCAGAGCCAAGGCCTGCAGGACCTGCCACGCACCCACAGCCAAAGGTGAGCCCAGGTCTGTCATGGCCGGGACTACATGACCCCATCCCCACTCCTCCCTAGCTCATGGAGCCTCATCCCTGGTGTGGGGACCCTGGTCAGGGCTGACCCTGCTCTGTTGTGATTTGTTGCAGGAGGGGACACTGTGGGGATTCTTTGCCATCCTGTCACTGCTGGCTGGGCTGGCCACAGGCACCCTGCGAACACCACACTGCAATGAGACGCTGGACACAGCCCCCACGCCACGGAGCACGGCCACTGCCAGCCTGCCTGTGGAGGATGGCGTGGAGGCACCACTCGCTGCTGGCTGGAGCCAGCTGTACGGTGAGTGTTGGGACAGGACCCCCAGCCTGGGCATGGTAGTCCCGTGTGTGGGGCATGGGCAGGTTGGGAGTTGCTGTGGGGAGCCCCAGCCTGTGTGGGGATGTGGCTGCTCTTTGGGGCTGGGCTGAGGGGATCTCAGTACATGGAGCACTGTGCTTCATGTTGGGCATGTGGCAGAGTCCTAGAGATGAGAAGATGAGAATATTCTTGGCTGGAAGAATCTTCCCACACACCCATGTGCCCTCTCAGGCACCAGCCATTGCCATGGTGGGTGATCAGGAGGGATCTGTAGGTCACAGCAGAGACAGGCAGGCTCAGCAGGAGGGCCATGGGTGCAGGATGGGTCCTGACAGCACCATCTCCTCCATGTGCAGGGGGGGACAACACTACAACAGGTGGCCCAGGCACCGCAGAGCTGGCGGAGGACCTGCTGGTGCGTGCTGAACGCTCACCGCCGGGGGCCAGCAAAGGCAGGAAGGCGACGGGGAAACCTTCACGGGGCAACCGTGGGCGCAACTGCCACATCCGCAACCTGATGGTGAAGGTGCGTGACCTGGGCCTGGGCTTCAATTCGGACGAGATCGTGCTCTTCAAGTACTGCAGCGGGTCCTGCCACCGGGCGCGCAGCAACTATGACCTGACGCTGGGCAGCCTGCTGCGGCAGCAGCTCATTGCCCCAGGGCCACAGGAGAGGGTCCTCAGCCACCCCTGCTGCCGACCCACCCGCTATGAGGCTGTCTCCTTCATGGATGTGGAGAACACATGGCAGACAGTGGAGAAGCTCTCAGCAGCTGAGTGCAGCTGTATTGGCTGAGGAGGGGGCCGCTGGCTTGGCCCCAGCTCGACACATGCCGACAGACTCCAGCTTGCCACAGGCAGTGGCACTGTTGCTCAGAACAAGGGTCTGGAAGAGGCTGGCGCCCCTGTTCTTATGTGGCCACAAAGAACAGAGGTGAGATGGAGTCATGACTGGGGTGTGGGTGGCCAAGCCCCCACCTGCTCAGTGCCAAGCAGCTGGTGCTACCGGCTACATGGGGTCCTGCCCAGGTGCCCCAGTTCAGCCCTGGGAGAGGAGCTGAAGAGAGTATGGACCATCCTGACCACTCCCAAGTGTCTGCCAGCCCAGCATCCATCAGCAGCACTCCTGCACCTGTGCTCTAGGAGCCAAGCATTACCCAAACTTCAGAGGGGGCAAAACCTCCCTGTCCCCTCGGGCACCCTGGGGTCAGTGGTGCAGGGAAGGGGTGTTCCTGAGGGCAGGGCTGCAGTGAGGCCAATTTGCACCAGTGTGGAGTGGGGGGCTTGCACCCAGACCAGCAGCAGCCCCTAGTATTCTGCAGGGTGTTGGGTCATAGACACCCACTGGGACCCCCACCCCTGCCTGGTCCCAGGGTGGTGGCAGGGTCCCCCCGCTGCTCCGGCACTAAACTATTTATTACTCTAAATTATTTATTTATTGTTCTCGAGCGGCAGCTCCTATTTATGACTTTGGGCCCCCGGGGGCCGGGTGTAATTTAACCCCAGCGCTGCAGTGAAGCCCTGGGCAGCGCCCCGTGCCCCCTGCACCCTTTTTCTATTATTTGTAAAATTTGAGGGATAAACTCTATTTTTGTACAGTCGCCTTTTCCTGTAGCAATAAAGCGATGGGCTGCGCGTCCAACCCCTGCGTGTGCCCGTGATGGGGACGGAGACGGGGGAGCCCCCGAGGTGGCAGCGGGAGGGTGCGGAGCGGTGCCGCGCGCGGCTCCCGCCGGCACCGCCCGGCCGCGCGTGCGGAGCGGTGCCGGTGCGCGGTGCCGGTTGCCCGGCGCGCGGTGCCCGGCAGGGG
>VXAZ01010408.1:1105443-1175111 GCA_013399875.1 Gymnorhina tibicen | reverse complement strand
TGGCGGGGCGGGGGGCTCGGCGGCGGGGTGCTGATGGTGCCGCGGTGCTGCGGGGGATGCGGCTCGGGGAACGGGGGGGCACCTGCTCGGCGGTGCCGGGCCCGGCGAGGGCGGCGGGCGGCGTTCCCTGTGCCTGCCCGCCCTGCCGCTGCCGGGGGCTCCGGGGCGTGGGGCTGGAGCGGGAGCCGCCGGGGCAGCCCAGGGAGGGAAAATGATGTGGCAGGAATGGGAGCAGAAGGGAGGGGTTGTGTGTGTCTCCGACTGGCGTCCTCTAGGTCGCCAGCTGCAGCGCTGGTCAGAGAGAGCCCACGGGTCTGGTCCTGGCTAGTGAACCAGATGCATCAATGTGAAGCCCATTATCAGTGTCTCCATTAGGCAGGGAAGGAAGGAACTTTTGCCAGGTGCTGGGAATTATTGGGTATTACGGTTGGGAAAAGCCTTCAGAGGGCAGATAGCCCGGTGATGCCTTTCTAAACCAGGAATCCAGCCCCTTTGCTCCTGCTGATGCTCAAGGTCCTCCAAAGCATCTGCAGGGCAATAGGAGTGAGGCCGATTGCTGAAATCTGAGATCCAGGGAATGGCCATGGCAAACTAAGGCCTGCTGGCATCACGCTGCTGCTGGGATGAGCCCTGAGCAACTGATGTGTGACCTGGAGTTCATCACAGAGATGAAGCAGGGCACCTCAGGGAGCACCTGGGAGGGCAGCTGAGTGAAAACCTTCCCTTGGCCACCTTGGAGGTGATGGGGGCAGGGCAGCAGAGGATGCATCCCTGAAGGGCAAACAGCAAGTGTATCACCCTTCCACTTACCCTGTAGCCAGACATCCGACAGACATCCATAGCTCGGTCCTCAGACAGCTAGTGGGAATCCCAGTGTCCTCATTTTTCCTTATAAGAATAGACTGAGATCCTTGCCAAAGCAATACTCATGGGCGTGCTGGTGGGCACATAGAATCATGGAATCATTTAGGTTGGAAAGGACCTCTCAGATCATCATGTCCGATGGTTAGCTCAGCCTGCCAAGCCCACCACTAAACCATTTCCCCAAGCTTTTCACATCCATTCCTCCCCAGTGGCTTGCCTGGCCTCACAGGAGATGTCGGGTCAGGATGTCAGGTTTGTCACTGGGCGCTGGTTGCCTTTGTGGCTGCAGGTGAGACATAGCTCACCTCTTCCAGGGAGACAGAGCACAGCCGGGGGGATTAACTGACGTCTGGAAAATGCTACATTCATGCAACCTTCTGCAGCTTAATCTGCATACATCCAGGGCTGCTGGATGATTTTGCCTCTGACTTCCTTTCTTTTCGTCAGACACAAACTGCTCCTTTGTTTGCACCAACAATGAGGCGTACACTTGCCCGGGAAGGGTGGGCAGTGCCAGGGTGGGGGGCACCCGGCACTGGCTGGGTGAGGTGCGGCTGTGCCGAGAGGCAGCTTGTCCTTGCCAAGCTGCTTGGGATGTAGTCTCCCGATGCCTGGGAGGAGGCAGAGATGCCCTCTAGGATGCTTCATCTCCCCTCCCCCAGTCTGCCCGGCCTCTCCCTATCTCTGCAGGCTCTGCCATCTCAGTAGTGTCCTCTGAAGGTGCAGCTGTGGACTGCAGTGGGGCTCTGAGCTGCTGGTGGGGGACAGCAGCACAGTCCCTGAACAGGGGAAGAAGCATGGGGTGGGATCAGAAAAAACCCCAGAGGTTCAGCAGCTCAGAGCCTTCCTGTGTCAGTCTTTTCCAGATAGGGCTGTGGGGTACAAAGTGAAGGAAAGATGGGCTCTGCTGGGAGCAGGTTTTGTGAGAGGCAGGTGGGTAGAACCACTTTGTCAGAGGTGATGCTGGCAGATGAGTGATGCTCCTACTGGCCTGGGCTCTTCCACCTGCCAGGTTTTATGCACAGCTCTATTAATAATACTGAATACTGATTAAAATCAGGGTTTGACTCCACTCTTGAGTCAGTTAGTGATAAGTGCTGGGGTTAGGAAGAGTGTGAGGAGCTGGTTATCTCTTAAATCAGAGGACTGAAGCCTTTCCAGGTCCCCCACAGTGGAAGTCATCATATGTGGCAGTTGTAGCTAGGGCAGTCTCACCAGACTGCCCCTGTCACACTCTTCTGATGGTTTTCATGGAGAAGAGTCTGTCCCTGGAAAATCCTTTTGTACCCCTGCTGTTGTTTATTATGCAGTGGGGTTTTGTAGGGCTCTAGGTGCCTGTGTAGCTGAAGAGGATCACTGCTGTGTTTATGTATAACCAGTGCCAGAGAGAAATCCCTCCAGCTGTGACCAGTGGTTTCAGGGAGGCAGGAGGGTGCAGATGCTGGAGGCAGGGCTAGCTGACAGGTCTGAAAGCCTGTGGACAGGTGCCAGGTTCAGATGCTGCACTTCAGGAACCATCTGAAAGTTGCTCCCTGTATTTTTTTGCTCCGTTTTTCCATAGGGAGCTCTCCCGTAGCGCGGGGAAGGAGCGAGGCTGCGCTGGGGCTGAGCGGTTACTGGGTCAGCAACCCCCAGTCCTAGCTGAGGGCTGATTGTCTGCTTTTTGTTTTCTTCTGAGCCTGACCTAGATGCTGCTCTGACTTCAGCATGGCTAGAGTGGGCTGGCGTGGCCACGCTGTGTGGACCTGTCCGGCAGCTCTGGGCTGGCGCTGCTTCTCCTGCACCTGCTGCTGAGTGGGGCTCTGCTGCTGTGTTTGGAGGGATTGGAGGGAAGGGAAGGCTGGGAAAGCCAAGGGCTTCAGGCTGTGAGAATTCTCAAGCTTTCATTGCCTAAATGGTGCAGTCTGGTTTGTGCTTTTGTGTGCCCAGGAGCTGTCCCTGGTGTGACTGACAGCCTGGTGCTGGAGTGATGATGAAGATGGATTGCAGATGTTTAGTCCGGGCTGTTGTGTCTGTCTCAGAGGAGCAGTGCACAAACAGGACTTGTGCCCTGCAATCTTGGTTTCCCTCAGGTCAGGGATATCAGCACCTAATACTGCAGTATTGGATAGGAGAGGAAGAACGCGAGACCCTCCTCACGTGTTCTTAGTGCAGCTGAATCTGCTTCAGCAGTATTGCCCTTTTTGAAATAAGAAAAAAGGCAGTGCCATTCCTCCATGAATTTCCCAAGTGCCTGCTCTCGCCCTCTTTTTTTGTCTAATTCCTTCCAGGTCTTTCCTCCCTTGTCCTGTCTCTGATCCTCTGGGGCGTTTGTAATATCTGCTGACGTCTTTTCCCTAGCACATTAACGGTCTGGCATCTCTGGGCCTTCCAGATTGCCGTGTGCCTCTCTGGAGATGCCTGATGAATGCACAGAGTCTCTCCGGCAGGATGGGTAGGCGGGGTGTCATGGAGCTGACATCCGGAGCCTACCGCAATGGGAGAGGGATGGCTTTGATCACTGCTCCTCAGAGATGCTGAGCCTCAGGGATGTGGCAGCTGCTGGGGCTGCCTTCTACCCGGGAGGATGGGGAGGAGAAATCAAGCGCATCTGGTTTCTTCGGAAGGTTATTACCTGTCTTCAGAAACCTGATCAAGAGAATTACAAATACTTGAGGTGAGGGAATGGTATCCTCTGTCTGGCAGTGGATCGACCACTTAGTCCTTAGAGGCAGCCCGCGTGTGTGAGATGTGGCAACCACACTGGGGAGGGTAAGCTGGGGGCCTTAGGAGGAGAGATTCTTGCAAAATTGAGGGAAGCAGGGAGGCACCTTGTTTCATGTTTAAGCAAACATTCTTGCAGAAGCAGATTCCAGCCAGAGCCAACCTTGGCTGAACACATGGCTCCTTCCTGTGGTGTGGTGCTGACAGGATGAGAGGGCAGCATCTTGTTGTCCACTGCTCATCTGAGCTCTACAAGGGCCATCGCTGGAGTCTCATCTCAGCTCTGGTGTATTATGGAGCAGGAATGAATGGGATTGGTGCCTGGGCTCCAGCAGAAATTTCTCTCTCAAATTGCTTGTGTACTCCATCATGGAAGTGTGTTGGGTAGAAACAAGGGATAGTGGACAGGGGTGTTTGGCTCACCCTTGCAGCTCATCCTGGGCTTTGCATCTCCAGGGTTTCTCTCTACTCCTGCTCACCCTTTGCTTGTTCAGGCCCCCGCTCACCCTCGCTGGGAGCGCACGCGTGTCCCACAGACCCTGTCCCTGCTGGGGACCACCCCATGCTCTGCAGAGGGCTGATGGTAGTGAAGCAGTGGGAGGGATGCCAAAGCTGCTGAGCCATGTCTGGGCTGCAGCCTCTTCTGAACAGCCAAGGACTTGGTGTGGGCAAGCTGGGCTCAAAGAGGGGCTTCAGAGTGGCAGCATCTTTTATTAGGAGAGGGGAGAAAAACCCTTTTCTTTTGCACTGCTGGCAAAATGTGGGTCCTTAAACAGGAGCAGCATGTCTGGCGGCACACACCCGGCTTTATTTTGCATCCATTTGCTGTCCTCGGCAGGCTGCCGCCTTCCTGGGGTGCTGGCTGCTCAGCCTGCCCCACTGGGGCTGGGGGGGCAGGCAGGGGGAGGCAGGGATGATGTTCCCTTCACTTGGCAGAGCCAGGGTAATGGCTGTGCTGCTGCAGGCCTGGAGCACTGGCGGTGCGAGTGCGTTCAAGTAGAAAGGACAGTGAGAGACTGCAGCAGGAGACATCCCGGGGGTCCTGCTGGAAGGAGGCTGGTGGTTGCCGAGGGGCTGTGGCCACCGCTGCGTCCGCCATGCCGTGGCTGTGGGCATGCTACAAGGAGCAGAGCAGGAATATATTTTGCAGCTTTCTGTTTCCCCAGCTGCGATGCAGACCTCACTCAGGGCTGTACCTGCTGTCAGCTCTGTGTGCTCAAGCAGACTGGCCCTTGGAGGGCAGCTGTCTCCCCATGGAGCCCCCAAGAACAGCAGGCAGCACACTCCCGCTCTGGGATCAGAGCCATGTGTCTGAGGCTCCTCTTGTCACCCCATAATGGTATGGACACACCACCTCTCTGCAGGGCACCCCACGTTAATGTGTTTACGCAGTGCAGTGAGGGAGACAGTCTGCTGGCACTGGGCTCCCTGCAGAAGCTCTGAAGGGTGAGGGCTAGGGGATTCTGGGCTTGTAGCAGATCCTTTTCCCTTGTGATACTCGAGTGCAGCCTAAGATCAGGTGCCTCTGCTTGGCTGTGACTCTCCTTGGACTGCTCTCATTCCACCTCACAAAGGAACCAGCGTGGGATCTCTGACCCGTGTCTTTTGGGCAGGCTGCCCTGCACCAGTGCAGTTTACTTGAGGGGCTGATGTTGCTCCAGTGACTAAAACCTGACTGAGGCTTTGGTCACAGCTTTTTAGAGCAGGGAAGAGCCATCATAATAAGCTTGAATTATTTTCAGCCAAGCAGAGCTGATGTTGGAGAAGGCTCCTTCCCTGGCCAAAGGGCATAGCTGACAGACAGGCTGTTTACCAGCTCTCACATTACAGGTCTAATTGCAGAGGAGGCAGGTCTGGTGTCAGCCACCCGTTCAAATTGGAATGCACAAAGCCTCCCTGTTAGATGTCACTACCCGATTTCATGCCTTCTGCTTCTCCCTCTTGGCACTAATGAGTTTCCCTTGTCATCTCCAGTGCTTCCTCATGGGCCTCAGGGTGCTGGCCAGAGTGGTCCCACTAAAGTCCAACAGCAGCTGATGCTGGTGCCTGATCTGGCATGAGGGTGGTGTCTCCTTGCTGAGGAGGAGCATGCTGGGTGTTCAGGTGCCCTTCTGGAGGGCATGGGGTCTTGCAGCCTCCTGCCCAATGCTCTCAGCAGAGAATGGTACTCAGCTGATGTGCACGGTAGGCCAGGGAGAGAGCCTAGTCTGCTCCCAGGGGCTTCTTCTGCTGCTTTGAGCTTGGTTAGGATGGTCCCAGTATTTATGCCTAGCCTTGGAGGCCCTCTGGAAGGGTCTCCCATGTTGTGTAGATTACTGGATAGGGTGTGCTGTTGGTAGCCCTGGGGTACGTGCTGCCTTTCCTTTCCACCTGGTGCCCTGCATGCAGGCAGGAACAGCCATGCTTTTTTCAGGAGCCACCACAACTGGTCCCCTCCCAGGCAGGGTGCTTGCAAAAGGGGGCTGAGATAGTGAGCAGATGCTTTTTTCGAGAATATTCTTCTGACTTCCAACAGCTTGTAGCATGAGCTCTCAGCATCAACTTTGCTTCCATCCTCTGAATTTCACTGTGTAGTTGGTAGACTTTTTCATCTTGCCACTTACCTTCTCTCCCTGAGGTGCTGAGCAGTGGAGGCTCCAGCATGTCCTTGGGGACTTTTGCTGGAAACCTCCCCCGAGACTCCCTGGAGGAGGAGTGGGAGGAGTAGGACTCTGAGCTGGTGTTGCTGGGTGTGGATGCCTCCCCACAGAGCTCACTGGTGACGGTGGGGACTGCACACAGGGCGGAATATGAGGGATGCAGGCAAGGTGCTGGGATGGTGGTGGTGGGAAAGCTGTCCACGTATCTGGAAAGTTGGCCCTGCCTGGGAAGGGGTCTTGCAATCCAATTGCTCACTGTTCCTCTTAATGCAGGGGTAGTGACATCTCCCCAGCACAAACGTTGAGGGGAGCAGCTACGATAGTGCTCCCTCCTTGCCATTGTTACGGTGCAGCAGCCAGGGTTTCTTAGCATAGCCAGTGCTGGAGTCTCTGCCGGGGCTGCGTGCAGGAGGTGTGTGTGTGCAGGACGTGTGTGTGTGCTGGAGGTGTGTGCGTGCAGGACGTGTGTGCGTGCAGGACGTGTGTGTGTGCAGGAGGTGTGTGGGTGCAGGAGGTGTGTGCGTGCAGGACGTGTGTGTGTGCTGGAGGTGTGTGTGTGCTGGAGGTGTGTGTGCTGCAGATGTGTGTATGTGCTGGAGGTGTGTGTGTGCTGGAAGTGTGTGTGCAGGAGGTGTGTGCGTGCAGGAGGTGTGTGTGTGCAGGACGTGTGTGTGTGCTGGAGGTGTGTGCGTGCAGGACGTGTGTGTGTGCAGGACGTGTGTGTGTGCAGGAGGTGTGTGCGTGCAGGAGGTGTGTGCGTGCAGGAGGTGTGTGTGCTGGAGGTGTGTGTGCTTGAAGCGTGTGCAGGTTTGGTACCTGCTTGCACCTCAGCCTCATGCTGGCCTCTTCCTGGTTGCTCACTCCTCTCCATTCAGTTGAATGATCACATGGAAGCACCAGAAGCTGCTGGCTTGAAGCAGACCCTGTTGGCAGGATCAGGCCTTAGCCAGCAGCACTGGCAGCCCCAGCCAGGTGGAGGATGAGCCCTCAGCTGCTTCCCAGCAGGCAGACTGTGTTTGCCAACCCCTGCTCTGCTGCCCTGCCACGGTCCCAGTCACCTGCGGTGCTGTGCAAGGCTTGCCCTGCATGGACATTGCTCCTGGGGCTCGCTGTGGTGTGCCTGGAGTGTGCACAGCGCCATTCTTTGCCTGGCAGTCTCCCTGCTGTGAGACTGGCATGGAGCAGCTCTGTGGCCAGCACAGGTGAGCAGCTGGGGAGCTTGTGGGTCAGAAACCCAACACTGTGGGCCAGGTCCATCCTGCACACATGGTGAGGTCTGTGTTTTGCATAGCTTGTGCTGGTTTAGAGGTTAGGGCTCCTGTGTACGCACTGTGCCTTGTCATTTATGATGCATAGGGATTTTTTTTCCTCCCACAGTTTTCTAAGCAGTAGCACTACTCAAAATAGAAGAAATAAATTCATTAGGAAGTGCATGGAGGTGTAAAAATAGAGGTTGAGAAGAGGTGGGGAAGGATCCCAGGCTAGGGAGCAGGCAGAGGGCACTGTTCTTTTCACCTTGTGACAGTGCCCAGCAAGCAGGGAAGGGAAAGAGTGGGCTGTCACCATTCTGGGAATCTCAAGTGAGATTTATTTGGGAAGAAAAATAAGCAGCAAGCTCTGATGGGAGCAAGTAAGAGACTGAGCCGGTAATGGCTGGGAGCTCCAGCTTCAGCCCTGCTGCAGGATGACTCAGTCCTTAGCACAAGAGCAGGGGTAGGAGCCAGGTTCCTACCCCCAGGAGTGGCTGAGCTTTTAGCACATCTATAGCTGCTGCTCTGAAGTGAAGTGAATTGTTGCTTGCTTGGAGGGGATGACAGTGCTTACCTCTGCCCCAGCAGCTGTGATGCTTCCTGCATCCAAGTCCAAGATAACTGGAAACAGAGCAAAGGTTTGGCTAGCTACTGAGAGCTCGTGGTCTCCCCTTGGCTTGCTCTGTTGGGACATATTTCTCTCTCCCATGCCCTGCTTATCTAGGGTTAACCTTTTCTGTGTCAGGATACATGTTTTAGTGCGTCAGACGCTGTCCCTCTGCAGCCCATGTTGGCTGACTCTGTCTCCTACGACGTACTTCATAACCTCTTTCTTACAAAGAGGTTATCCTCATTTTCCCCAGTCACAAAGTCTTGAACAGCGGCAATTCAAATTATGGCCCAGGCAATGCCAGCTCTGTAAAGTTCCTGCCATATTGTCCTGCTCTGTGGTCTCGCATTGGGAAGCAGCACGAGGCACAAACGCTTGCTTGGGAAGCTTGTTCCTGTGCCCCAAGCTGCCAGCTCTGCTTGCTTAAAAATAGGGTTTAAATCCTCTCCTGGGTACCAGAACCGCAAGAATTTCATAGAGCTTTTTAGAGGGGGAGGGGGAGGCTATTTGAGACCTGGAGCCAGGGTGGGGACACAAAAAAATCCTCTGCACCTGCTGCAATCATCGTCTGATTTGCTGGTGGGGTGTGACAGGTGCCTGATTGCCTGACAGGTGCCATGGATTTTCCTTGCTCCTGGCGTGTGCAGTCAGCAATTTGAAATGAAACGTGCTGTGCCAGGCAGAAATCCTCACTGCTGGAAGATGGAGTTCAGGCAAGGGGTAGTTATTCTTCCCCTCCTTGTGCGAGGACATCGCTGGTTGCTGGCTGTACCCACTCAGGATAAGTAGCTAATTAAGGTTGGGCTTCATATCTGTATAATATTCTGCTGCAAATAAAGCCTTGTAGCCTGTGTGAAGCTGTTCATGTGGATCTGAGCTATGCAAAGCAGTAACTAGATCTCACAAAGCTGCAGAAACAGGTAAGTGTTGTTTCCCTTCTCCATATAGAGGTGGACTGAGCAGCCCTGGACTGGCAGAGGCAGGGTCCTGGACTGGCAGGATGCCAGCTCTCTTGGCTCAGCCGTAACTGGGTAGGTTTGGGAATATTTTGAAGAGACTTCATGGAGAGATTAATCCCTGAACCTAGTGACTGTGGGTTTTCAGGACTCTGCATAACCTGACAGACAAGGATCTGCAGTGGCTCTTGCATTCCATGAGCTCATGGATGCAAGCTGTGGACCACAGCACTTTTCAGAGAGCAGGTGTGGGTGGAAGGCAGGAGTGCTGGTCAGCCATGTCCCTTACAGTCTTCATGTGGAAGAAGGGTCCTGTGCCCACCCCAGTGATGGCACATCAGCAGGGAAGCAGGCAGATTCAGCATGAGTGAAGGTGAAGATGGGAAATGACTAAGGAAAAGACATTTCTAGAGTGAAGCATGAGAGAAGGGGAAGGATGCTTTGCAGGTCCTCTCCTGCTGCCAGATCACTCTTGCTTCACTGAGAATGGGAAAAGGGAGGCCAGCTAACACAGGCTGCCCTGGGGAGGGGGGCTGACTGTGCAGGGTTCCATGCCAGTGAATCTTCCTGGTAAGCCTTTCCCAGGCAGGACAGGCCAGAGTGGTGCTCCTCAGCTGCTCTAGGGTGCTTCCGTCTCTTTTCCAGGCTCTCCATCAGCTGTATTATGACCCAAACATCGAGAACAAGAACTTGGCTCAGAAATGGCTGATGCAGGCACAGGTGTCCCCTCAGGCATGGCACTTCAGCTGGCTGCTTCTCCACATGGACAAGGTGCCTGAGATCCAGTACTTTGGTGCCAGCGCTCTCCACATTAAAATCTCCCGTTACTGGAACGACATCCCGGCTGACCAGTATGAGAGCCTCAAGTCGCAGCTCTTCACTCACATCACGCGCTTCGCCAGCGGCTCCAAGATCGTGCTGACCCGGCTGTGCGTGGCGTTGGCCTCCCTGGCGCTCAGCATGATGCCAGAGGCCTGGCCCTGCGCTGTGGCAGACATGGTGCGCATGTTCCAGGCCGAGGACTCCAACGTGGACGGGCGGGCGCGGTGCCTGGCTCTGCTGGAGCTGCTGACGGTGCTGCCTGAGGAGTTTCAGACCAGCCGCCTTCCACAATACCGCAAGGGCCAGGTACGCAGCGTCCTGGCGCAGGAGTGCGGCTCTGTCTTCCCTTTGCTGGAGCAGCTGCTGCAGCAGCAGGACTCCCCGGGTTTCATCAAGCAGAAGGTGCTGAAGTGCTTCTCCAGCTGGGTTCAGCTGGAGATCCCGCTGATGGACTGCGAGAACCTCATCCAGGCAGCTTTCACCTCTCTGCAGGACCCAGAGCTCTTCGACACAGCAGTGGAGGCTGTGGTCAATGCCATTTCCCAGCCCGATGCCCAGAGGTAAGGGCAGCCTCTCCTGTGTGCTGCAGGCTGGTGCTCCTGGACATCAGTAGGGAAGCAGGGTGGGAAGGAAAAATCTCAGGCTTTTTTCTAGCTATCGTTGGCTCTGAAGGTAATGATGACAGGGTTTGGAAGTGGGAGAGTATCAAAAGCAGCTGGAGGCTGTTGGTTTCTCATGGTTGGTCCTGAAAGGTTTTGCATTATGGTTGACTTGTAGGGACCATGTAGTCTTGGGCAGCTGCAGCCCATGTCCAACCCATGTCCAGCAGAGGAGGATGCATGATTCTGGCTCCTCCTGTCAGATCCTGCAGCAGCCAACCAGAGAGCAGCTGCCCGACTCCTGCCAGCAGGAGTTCAGAGACCTCCCTCTGCCTCGTGCTGCTGGTCCAGCCAAGGAGCTGGTTCAATGCAGAGATAATAAAACCAGGTCTGTCTTTTTTTTTCCCCTCCTCCTGGCTCCAACAGCTTGTGCCAGCCAAGGACTCATCCTCTGTCTGTGGTCATGGCTGCCTCTGGAGCAGCTGAGCTGGGAGCTGGGGCAGGTCCTGCTGGAGCTGCGCTGTGGGGCTCTGAGATTGTCTGCTTGGCTGCATTGCCTGAGCTGCTGTCAGCTCTAGGGACCAATGCCTGAAGAAGGGACAGTACATCTCCGCTTCCTGTGGCCACATCCCTTCCTGGCTGCTTAGCAACCTTCCCCGAAGAGGAGGGTTTCCTTGAAGGCTGGGCTGAGCTGCTGCCACTGTGAATCCCTGTGCATCGCTGCACATCGCGCAGGCTCCGACCCTCTGCAGCGGTGGGAATGATGCTGCCACTGCAGTTGTGAGCCCTGGTCCTCCCCTTGGTTAAGGGCAGGGGCAGCCTGCACGTCCCCCAGTCATAGGGCAGCCTGGGGCTGTCGTTTTTCCATGACAAGGAGTTGCATCTGGGGGCTGCAAATCCTGGTGCACAAAGGGACCCATCAGGATTTTAATGTGTTGCTGGATAGGGGGAGGGGTTGCCTCATTTGCTAGTGTTTAGAAAGTGACCACAAGCTGTTTTTTCTTGTGCCTGGCAAAGGCTGTGGACCAGCCCAAACCCTTGCAGCAGGTCTGGGGCAGAAAGTGAGAAGGTATGAAAAGGTCACCTGCAGTTCTGAAATGTTGGACTCTGTCTTCCTGCTTTCCATTTCCCTTGAGTCTCAGAAGTCCCTTGGCCGTGATTCCATACCTACGTGCAGGAGCCTGGCCCTGCAGTGCTGCTCTTTGATTACATTAAAAGGCTGAGTTTTCTGTTGAGCTTTCAAAGTGGATTGTGGTGAGAAGTGTGACTGACAGTGGGGTTTCCTCTCTGATTCTGTGCTGACCCTGCCACGCAGTTTTTGGCCCCATTCAGACCTGCCATGCTGGCTGCTCCCTTACGGAATCTTCAGTACTTGCTCTCCATCCTTCTTCCTAGAGACATCATCAGCCATGCAGAGCACCATCCTGCCTGTAGGCGTGTGAGCAGTGGCCAGGACAGGGCAGGCAGCTGGCCTGAAAGGCTACCCAGTGTGTGAGCCTGGTGCAGCTCCTGCCCTGGGGTGTGGGGACAGCGGTGGCATTGTCACAGGGATGCCCTGCCAGGCGGCGTGTGGTGTCAGCTGCTTCCCAGCCCTGGTGGGCGCTCTTCTCTCCTTTGTTTCTTGTGTCCACTATCCTGTGTTCTTCCTCCTGCTTTCCCTAGTGCCAGCTGTCCCTCCCCTCTGGCTTTGTCGCTCAGCCAAAGTGGATCTAGCTCTTTCCCAGAGCCCCCGGGGAGTCTCCTGATCTTTCTGTCTCTTATCTTGGTAGTCTGGGAGATCCCTGCTGCTTTTCAGCTGCTCTCTTTCTCCATGGTCTCTCGCCTTTGTTTCCGCAGGGCCCTTGGCTGCAGGCTCAGAGCATTCTTGGCACTGGGCTGCTGGCATGGTCCTCTCCAGAGCTTATCAGGGTGTCTCTCCATGAGAGGGTTAGTCTTGGGGCTCACCATTTTGCCGTGGGTTCCCTGAGTGCTTTGGACCCTGTGTCTTTCCCTGCTTGCTCCCTCCCAGCTGTCTTCACTGACATTGCTGCAGAGGTGATCATGCAGGTGTGCTTCTGCCACCAGAAGAAGGCTCAGTGGCTCATGAACTTGGCTTCTGACTTTGAGGGTTAGATAGCTTGTGGGTCATCTTCCCAGGGGAGCACCACCTTGCAAGGCAGCTCTCCTGCTGCAGTACCTGTGTCCAGGTGGAGAAGGGCAGGTGTGACCTCCTGGGTAAAGGACCACGTGGCCCTGGTGCTGCCTCACTCTTGGGTAAGTCACTTGTGCTGGCAGCTCCCATTTCCCTGCTTGCAAGGAGCAGCGGGTGGTTTTCTGCCTCTGAGGTGTTACTAGAGATGATGCACCAGAGATGTGTAGGTGCAAAGTGTTTGATCTCTGTACCTGCCAGGGGGGTGGGAGCCCTGTGCACCCAGAAAAGGGGGTATGCCGGGTGCTGCTGGAGTCTTGATGCTGCTCCTCTGTTAGGACATGGCATTCCTGAGAAGAAACCTTGGAGGCTGGGCCAGGAGCTGGCACTGGAGCATCTCTGAGCACACCTCTGCTCCTGAAGGTGGTGGGAAGCTCCTGAGTTGCAGAAGGGGAGAAATGGAGATACGGTTGCATCTCATTTGCAGAGGGGAGGCTTGGGCTGTATTTTCCATCTCATTTGAGGATTATCCCCTCAGCTAAGTGGGTCAGAGAGCTTGGCAGCACGTGCTGCAGGGGGAGAGCTGGCGTGTGGCACTTGGCCATGCTCCTGTAGTGCAGTGGGTAGCATCGGAGTGGGGTAGGGACCTCCATGCGGTATATGCCCATGGTGGGAGTTACAGAGCACGGATGTTGGGCACTGGGTCTCCTCTCTGAAAGCACCTGGGTGTTGCTGCAGTGGTGGAGCTGGCAGGATTGCAGGTGTCCGTATGGGATTGCCTGGTGTACAACCCATCTCTTTCCGGTCTTGGCACCTGGTGCTGAATTTCTGAAGAGAATTTCACTTGAAGAGTTTTCCAAGAGCTTCACTAGAAACAGATTTTTAATAGGATTGGGTTGTTATCTCATCAAGATGTGGTTCAGATTTTGGATCAGGAAGGATGAGATTGTCCCATATGCCCGTATCTCCCCTCTACAGGTCGTCCCCCACCCTGGTGCAGTGTGGGGAGGGTTGTGGGAAGAGCAGAAGGAGGTGCTGGTCCCACAGAGGGAGCTGCAAATGCTGCAGTTCACTGGGCTTTGAGAAGGGACCAGA
The DNA here is from genome assembly GCA_013399875.1 of Gymnorhina tibicen. NCBI lineage: Eukaryota > Metazoa > Chordata > Aves > Passeriformes > Artamidae > Gymnorhina > Gymnorhina tibicen. The sequence continues at coordinate 1,161,445 of VXAZ01010408.1, read as the reverse complement.
CAAACTCATGAAAGCAAAATTTGCTCAGCTCCTAAATACCAGGATAGCAAATCTTGCTCAGGAAGGCTAAAACAAATCACTGCAGGGAACTGCGTGGGCAAGAGTCACCCCGTGGCTGCCATGTTCATATACTCTTTCACAGGCATTCACAGTTTTTGGCTGCTGGAAAACAAGCTGGGCATCCAGGGGCTCACCTGAGCCAGGATGCTTTTGTCTTCTGCCTGACAGTGGTGTGGGGGGTGGGAAGCGATGGCTGGCAGCAGGGCCAGCAAGTGCAGTGTCTTGCCTCCTGGGGCAAGCTCTGCACCTGGTCACGGATGTGGCATCAGCTGGTCCGTTGGGCTGGAAAGCAGCACTGGCCAGGTGACCTGGAGTGACCTGGAGCTCCATGCTCCTGGATATGGAAGAGGGCAGCTCAGCTCTGGCTGACTTGGCTGTGGGTCTTGGGTGACTGGTTAAAACAACTCATCTGGAGCAAGCATTTCCTTCCTGGCTGGGGACCCTTGCGTCCACAGAGCAAGATGGTGCTCAGGAGACCCAGTTCACCCAACATTTTCTAAAAGTCTTCAATAACATGGGATTGCAGCATGGAAGCAAATCTAGGTGGTTGTCTCTGTTGGCTGTGCAGGGATTCCAGAGGATCAGTTCAGGTCCTGACAGCTGCACTGTGAGTATTCAAGGTAACCAGCAGAAGCAGGATCCTTGTCAGAAAAAGTCATAAAAGTCATAAAGCCATAAAAACATCCTCAGGGTAATGTGAATGCAGTGCTGTGGAGGAAGGATGGCTTTGCCTTACACTGGAGCAGTAGCAGGTTCCCTGTGCCTTTTGTCTGGGCACTGCCCTGGCTTCCTTGGGCCTACCCTCCATGCAGCATTGGTTCCCAGGGAGAGAAGCTGTTAAAATTTCCAAATTCTCCATCATCACATTGCTCCATGCTGCCACATGCATCACTCACAGAGGCTTGAAAATGGTTTATGCAAAAATAAACTTTGCTGTGTGATTTTCTCCAGGGGAGAGGGTGAGGGGAGGGTGACCCCCAGCAGCACAGAGGGAATGCTGGGATGACCACTGGGATTGTAGACATCTTGTTTCCTCTGTCTTCTCTTGCTGACCCAGAGAGAAAGCTGCCACCACCAACTCTGTCCTTGCCCTGGTGGCACCAATGGCTTTGTTCTGTCCTAAATCATCCATAGCAAAAGCCGCCCTGCCTCTCCCGGGTGGATGTGTGGCTGTCGTGGTGTCAGCACTCACATCTCTTCCCCAGGGTGGGCACAGGAGAGCTGGCATCATGTGTGCCTCCCACTCCAGGCATCCTTAGCCCCGCACCTGCGTGTAGGGGGCGGGCAGACAGCGCAGGCTGCGGCTGCAGATAACACGCCTGGGTGGGCAGGGAAATGGCAGGGAAAAGGCAGGCTGCTCATCAGCCTCCAGCACGGCCTCTCTCCGGGGGCCCTGGGCTGCCTTTCACCTTGGCTGCCTCTTTCTCGTTGCCGTGGTTACCATCCCTTACAGGCAGCAGAGGGGAGGCTGATGTGCGGGATGGGATGTGGGAGAGTTGTGCTGCACTGGGCTGCGGCAGCCTGGGAAGATGGGGGCCAAGGGATGTGCCAGGGGGCCACCATTCTCCCTGGGTGGGAGTCCTCAACGGTGGCTGCCCAATTCATCCCAGACATGGTGCACCCAAGCTGGAGAGTCGTGGGGTTTCCTACTGACAGCTTGGATTGCCTCTGTGCAGCTCTGAGGGCTGCGAGCCTGGTGGGAAGAGCCCACAGGTCTGCCCTCGCTGCTGTTGCGCTCCACATCGATGCTGTGCGCAGGTACAGCTCACTCAGAGCTGGCTGGGGCAGCGGCGAGTTGAGGGTGCTGGCAGCCCTGCTGGCCACACCATGGTGCAGTGAGGGATTTGCACAGAGCTGATGGCCACTGGCGCAGCACTTCTCTTCACTTGCAGAGGCTCTGCTGCAGCAGTGCTCGGGGCTGCAGCTTTTGTCCTAATGCCACAGGCTGCAAGGAGAGTTCATGTAAGCAGTGACAGCTCCTGCATGCATCCCATTGCACAAAGCAGCCTCCAAGTAGGCAAAGCTGGGCAGGAGCCCCGGGAGAGCATCAGGAGGGATGGACAGCATGGCAGCCCATGCCAGGGAGGTGATGCCTGGCACTGATTCAGGCTGTGCTTGCAGGTACGTGAACACCCTCCTCAAGCTCATCCCACCCGTGCTGGGACTCCAAGAGCAACTGCGCCAGGCAGTCCAGAGCGGGGACATGGAGACATCGCATGGAATCTGCCGCATCGCTGTGGCCTTGGGGGAGAACCATTCCCGGTGAGTGCTGGGGATGGTCCCCAGGAGAGGGAGTGAGCTTGGAGCAGCCTGCTGTTCCCCACATGCTGCTTTGTCCAGGACCTGTTCTGCACCCAGTGACATGTGTCAGGGCAGAGGAGTTGGGCTCACAGCAGAGGTGCCACTCTGACCGTGCTCTCTGCTTCCCAGGGCCCTCCTGGACCAGGTGGAGCACTGGCAGAGTTTCCTGGCCCTGGTCAACATGATCATGTTCTGCACTGGCATCCCTGGACACTACCCCGTCAATGAAACCACCAGCTCCTTGACGCTCACCTTCTGGTACACGCTGCAGGTCAGTGGCCATTGTGGACAGCCTGCCTGGGCTCTGCCCTCCAGGCACGGCCAGAGGCACCAGTGCATGGGGACTGGGGTCTGGCCTGGATTTAATTGGTCCCAGGGATTTCTGATGTCCCCACTCCTTGCCCTGCACTTGCAGCTAGGGCAGGGCACTCACCTAGGAAATGCTGGCCCTGTGGCTGGCTTTTTCTGCCACCAGTCTTCCTTAGAAGTGTGAGCCATCCTTTAAGGGCCTCATTAGTGAAACTAATTAAAACTTCCTGTTAATTTTTTTCTTCCCAGCAGCAGACCTGGTTGTTTAGCTCCTTGCTGCATGCCTGCAGCAGGCAGGAACAAGAGCACGGCTCTAGTGGCTGCCCAGTGTGGGGTCCCTCTCCCAGAGTCAGTATTCCCTGGATCAGCAGAGCAGCCCTGCCATGCTGTGCTCTATTTTTAGCTCCCGCTCATCCCTCAGCTCCATTCCTCCGCAATCCAGTGTGGCGTGGCTGAGCGTGGGCAGGGTGGGGGGTGAAGTCAGTGCCGTGCCGGCAGCTCCTCCGCTGAGTGAGGCCAGGCTGAGGCTCCCACCACCTCTTGCTGCTTCTCCAGATGCGTCTGAGATTACATGCGCATGCAGGAGAGTGCTGTGCTCAGGCAGCTCTCTCACAGCAGTCTGAGGCATGCATGCTCCTGGTGTAGGTGTGCTCCCAAGGACAGGACATGGCAGGACACTGCCACCCCTTATAACAATGCTGTCCAAGGGTCAGCCAAGCTTCTGGGGCTTCTGGCATCTTGCCTCCAGATAATGCTGCCACTGCAGAAGAGCACAGCATCAGGTGGATCTCAGGGAGCTGGAAATGCAGCCTCCAAGGTGTAACAGGTCCCACCACCCCTGGGAGATGTGCCTCAGTCCCCTGTGCAGCAGGCATATTAGCTCCGTTTTCCTTTCCCTGCAACACTTGATGTATTTATTCCTCTTCCTGCCTCCAGGACGATATCCTCTCCTTTGAGCCAGACAAGCAGGCGGTGTACCAGCAGGTGTACAGGCCTGTTTACTTCCAGCTGGTGGATGTGCTGCTGCACAAAGCCCAGTTCCCCTCCGATGAGGAGTATGGCTTTTGGTCTTCAGATGAGAAGGAGCAGTTTCGGATATACAGGTACAAGTGGGAGGTTTGGATTTGCTTGTAAGGTGGGTGAGGATGCAGGGGCAGCATTCTGCCACCCTGGTGACTGAGTGCTGTAAGATGAGCCAAGGAGGGACACAGAGGAGGTTCCTTCCATTGAGAGCTGTCTTGGCTGTGGTGGTAATGTGAAAACGAGCTGGTCTTTTGGCACAGCACCACTTACCCTGCTCAAGAGGCCATGGGATCACTCCGTTGGTTGGGGCAGTGTGCTTGTATGAGCAGTGCCTGTGCCCTACTTGGCAGCAGGAGGGAAAGTTATGTGTCCACACATGGAGCTCTCTGCTTGGGATGGGGACAGCATTTGGAGACACCCATGTTCTCTGCAGGGTGGACATTTCTGACACGCTGATGTATGTGTATGAGATGCTGGGTGCTGAGCTCCTGAGCAGCCTCTATGACAAACTGGGACGTCTCCTGACCAACACAGAGCAGCCGTCCACGTGGCAGGTGAGCAAGGGGACCCAGGTGCCAGGCTGATGGCTACCAGCCCTCAGGGACCTGTCCTTACCATGGGGCATTGAAAGCAAAGGGACATGACAAAGGTGAGGAGCATGAGCACCTTGCCACCACACAGGCTCTCTGGGGTCTGCTGTGGACAGGAATAGGTCTTCTGTGTCGCTGTCCTTAGTGCTGCCCAGGGATCAGCCTCTTCAGCTACTGTGGGGGTGCTGAGCGGGTGCCTGGAGCTGGGGCTGGGTTGCACATCAGGGGTCAGTGCATGGCTCTGACAGTGCCTCTCCCACCCTGGCAGCACACGGAGGCTTTGCTCTATGGCTTCCAGTCCATTGCTGAGACCATCGATGTAAACTACTCCGATGTGGTGCCAGGACTGATCGGCCTCATTCCCCGGATCAGCATCAGCAACGTGCAGCTTGCCGACACCGTCATGTTCACTATTGGTGAGCGGGCTGGGCTGGGGAGGGAAAGCCCCCTTGAGACCACACCTGCCCAGCAATACCAGTGGTGAAAAGCCAAGCTGGGCATCGCGGAATGCGGAGAGCAAGAATGTGTGGTACAGTCCTGCAGTCTGATCCCGTCTGTGTATGCAGGGTCCCTGTCCGAGTGGCTGGCTGATCACCCTGTCATGATTAACAACGTGTTGCCACTGGTGCTCCAAGCCTTGGGCAACCCTGAGCTCTCCATCTCCAGTGTCTCCACCCTGAAAAAGATCTGCCGGGAGTGCAAGTACGACCTGCCGCCTTACGCTGCCAACATTGTCGCTGTGTCACAGGTAGGAGCTGGATGCAGGTGGACGTGTGGTGGTGACCTGGGATGTGCTCTGTGCACACTCTTTCCTGTGCAAGGATCAAAGCAGGGGCGCACAAAGAAGCAGCTCAGGGCATCTTGCTTGGTGCAGGAGATTTCTTATCTGTTTTATTTGTAAGCCAATAAACCCATGTGGCAGGCCCCGTGTCCTGCTGTGAATGCAGAAATGGCAGCCAGTGACAGACATGACTGCCAAGGGGTCTGCTGGGGTTGCACTTGGGTGTCTGTCCTTCCCCTGGGGTTTTGTTTGCCTGTTGGGAGCAGCATCCTGCAGCTGTGCACCTGCCAGGCTACTAGTGCCACTGCTGGGCATCTTGGGGGGCAGGCGCCCTGGTGTTCAAGCCTCTCCTTGGAGACTGAGCTGATCCCTGCAGTGCTGGGGCAGCTTGTCCCATGCTCATTCTTGGCTCTCAAGATTTGGGGCAGATAGGGCTCAGAGTCCTGAGGCACTATGAGAAGGGCTGGACTTGGGCAAGCTGCCAGGATGTACATGGGAGCAGAGAAGTGAAGGGCTCTAAAAGCAGAGATGCTGTTAGAGCCTGGGGAGCACTGTCACTGGAATAAGGAAATCCTGGCTGAGGTTGACTCCTTGAGCCATCCTGCTGCAGAGTCCATCCAAGCCAGGAGCTCCCCTTGCTGGGTGGCTGAGTGGGCTGGCTTGGGGAGAAGAATTTTAGTCCTTGCCTGTGGCAGGTTGTGGGGAGCACACGATGTTTAGCTGTGCCCACACTGGTGTTGGTTGTCTTGACCTTTGTCAGTCCTACCTCCTGTTGTCAGTCCTGCCTCCTGGAAGGGAAGGGCCTTTCTGCAGCACTCACCCTCCTCTTTTTCTCTCCCTTTCCCTTTGACAGGAGGTGTTGATGAAGCAGATTCACAAGGTAAGAGAGGCTGACTCACACCTCTGCTGATTCTCCTGGCCCCCAATGCCCCCTTAGTCATGCTCAGCTGAAGACACAAGGCTGTCCCCAGAGGAGAGCTGAGCACTGCATCCATGGTGTGCAGGACCAGGAGAACCTGCTGCCTGCCTCTTGCTGCGCTGCTGGGCTTCACTTCACCCACACAGGCTGGGGCTGTGCTGGGAGGGTACGTCCCCTAGAGAGGGAGGAGGAGGAGGCTTAACTCTAGGAGTTCCCAGTGTCTCCCAACCCAAGGATACCAAGATGACAGGCATATTTTCAAGAGGAAAAAGAAGGGAGATAAGTGTAGGAACTGAGCCCCAGCCCTGCTGGGGTGGCTGAGACAGGCTGTGCAAAGGATGGTGTGTCAAAGTAGGGTGAGTGATGCCAGCATGGAGATCTCTGGACACCATCTGGTCTTTCCTTGGCAGGTGCTGGGAAGAGGCCAGATGTGCTGAAGCCAGAGCTCCTGTTCCCTGGGAACAGAAGCTGTTAGGGAGCTGTTCCCCTCTCCTGCAGTGAGATGCACCTAGAGGGACCCAGATAGAGCAGCTTAGGAGCTGCAGCACACCTGGCTGGGACCCTGGGTGCTGTCAGAGCATGAGCTGTGGGCTAGGCAGTGACCTACCCTGTTGTGTCTTCTCTGTCCCAGACAAGCCAGTGCATGTGGCTGATGCAGGCTCTTGGTTTCCTGCTTTCTGCACTGCAAGTGGAGGAGATCCTGAAGAACCTGCACTCCCTGATCACCCCCTACATCCAGCAGCTGGAAAAGCTGGCTGACGAAACGGTGAGTGCCTGTGTGCTGCCTCCATCCAGAAGCGGTTTCTCCTGCTGGCTGTAGCCCTGGGGCTGCTGTGCCTGAAGCAGCACCCTTAAACATGGCCTCAAGGGAAAGTGCAGTGCAAGGAACCCCTCTGTGGCACTTTGCCTCTGCAGTTCTGGTTCCTCAGCATCCCAAAGACATGACTATGATTGAGTAGTGCAGTCTGTGTCATACTTTGGCTTTATTTTCCCTGGCAGCCCAATCCCTCCAACAGGCTGGCCATCATCCACATCCTGGGCCTGCTTTCCAACCTCTTCACCACCCTAGACATCAGCCACCACGATGACGACCATGAAAGCACCGAAGTCAAAAAACTGCCAGTGCAGCAAGGACCCAACCCAGTGAGTAGAGTGATAGCTTTGTGTTGTCTGCCACAGCCTGGCCAAAGCCTCACTACTCACTGTAGGAGAGGGGGGGTAATGGGGAATGCAACATGTGCCAGCAAGAGGGTCATGCTAGTGTACTCCAGCTAAAATAGCTCCTTCAGCTCGTCCCACCTCTCCTGAGGTGGACAGAGGTGACTTGCCTCTTGGATGCCTCTTGGCTAGGTGCTGCTCTGGAGGATGGCCTGGGCACTGCCTTCCATCTGTGAGCTGTGCCAGGCTGCTTCAGAAAAAAGCTGTCCAGCTTTGGAGAGGGGAGGTGGTGCCTGAAGGTTTGAGTCCAGGCCATGCTTAGTCTTGAATCTCCCTTTCCCAGTGCCATGGGGGCCAATTCTCTTCAGTGTCTCTCGTTCCTTACAGGTGGTGGTGGTTCTGCAGCAAGTCTTCCAGCTCATACAGAAGGTTCTCAGCAAGTGGCTGAATGATGCCCAGGTGGTGGAGGTAACCAGACTTCACCTGTATACTGCCTGCAGCTCTGCCTGTCCTTGCTGACCTGAGCTGGGGACAGCAAAGGACAGACTCTGGATGATGGCCTGTGAGAGGGATGTCTTGCTGGGTTATCTGGACCAGTGCTGCTTGCTGTTACCAGCAGCATCAAGCCATTCTTGTCTGTCGTGTGCCTCCATCAGCTCTGCTTCTCTCCAGTAACTGAGGCCTTGCCATGAACAGGGAGATGGGATCTACCCAACCTGTGTTCCCTGAGAGAACAGCTCTGTTCTGACCTGGACCTGCATCACCTGGCATTTGTCCAGTTTACTCAGTCTAGTAATGCCCATGTGCAAAGTCCCACTAGCCATTTCTCCCTGGCCCTTGGGGAGCCTTCCTGCTGTGGTGGGAAGGGTGTTTCCTGGTCACTGGGAGCATCCTGTGCTGCAGGGCAGGCACCAGTACCCGAGCAGGTCTGAGCCTTTTGCCTGGCTGGTCCCTGTCCCCATTGCCAGCTCTTTCCTCCCCTGGGACCCATCCATTAAGCCCTGGGAGAGGTCTGCTGATGCCCATTGCTCATGCAGTCCCTCTTTTCCCACAGTCTGTCTGTGCCATATTTGAGAAGTCTGTGAAGACCCTCCTGGATGATTTTGCCCCCATGGTGCCTCAGCTGTGTGAGATGCTGGGGCAGATGTACAGCACCATACCCCAGGTCTCTGCCATTGAACTCACCCGGCAGGTATGGAACTGTGCTTGGGAGGCTGGGGATGTGCAGGGCCAGCCAAAGCTTCAATCCTTCTCTCTCTTTTGCAGCTGGTTCACATCTTTGCCCATGAGCCTGCCCACTTCCCTCCCATCAAGGCCCTCTTCTTGCTCGTTACCTCAGTCACACTGACCCTGTTCCAGCAAGGTATGTAGGATTAACCCATCTTTGCGCTGGGGCTGTTGTCAGGCTTTTGCATGCATGGAGTCTGGAGGCGTCTTACCAGGAATGGCTGTTTTCACTCCTAGCTAAGCTAATTGGGGCCATCTCTGTTTCTTGGATTCATCCCAACCCCTGGAAGGTGGGTACCTTCCCTGCAGGCAACAGAAGCAGGAAACCCCCGGGTGCTCTGGGCCTCTGTACTGTTACAACAGCCCGGGCTGGATATCATGTGCTGCAGTGGTCAAGCTGGAACTGCAGTCCAGCTTGGCAGGGAGGCTATGCCCACAGGGAGATCCCAGGGCTTCTCCGGGGGCCAGCACTGCTTGTAGTGGCCTGAAATCAAGCCCTCGTATGAGCAGGAGAATGTGTGTGTGAACAGCTGGGAAATCACTTTTTCAGAGTCACTGGTGGCCACCAAGTCCCTTCTGTGATGCCGAGGATGCTGGTGTTCTCCTGCAGGGCAGGGGCCCCTCTTTGGCTAACTGCCCACCCTCCAAAAAGCAAATGGGGTTAGAACAGGCTCCTTTGCACCATGGCTCCCCTCAGCATCTTGGTGACTTGCCCTGTGACAGGGACAAATGTACATTGGAGCTGCTGGCTCTCATCCTTCAGCATTACCACATGGAGCCCCCAAGGGATCTTATCCTTTGCTCACAGCTGGGTGCCAGGTAGGGTGATGCTGTCCCCCAGTCAAGGCTCAGAGCTCTCTAGAGAGGTGGGGGGAGACATGAGGAGCCCTGCTTCATCATCATGCCACGGTCCGAGCAAATCCCACTGTGCTGAGGTGTCACTGGGGTCAGTGACAAGCGAGCCAGGCTTCCTTGGATATCAGGTCCCCGCTCGTGCCAGTGGCGTGTGGATGTGTCTATGCTGGAACCCTTTTGCCTTGGTGCTGGGGACATGGCGATGCCTCCGGGCAGCAGCAGGGATGTCTGCAGCAGGAAAGGGGAGGGGACAGAGCCCGAGCTGTGCCAACACTTGGATGGGAGCTTTGCTCAGGCAAGCGGCTGTTCAGCTCGGTGTGTGCCTAGGACTGTCCCCTTGGGTGGGGGGCCAGCTCTGAGCAGGGCGAGCCCCTTCTGTTGAGCCCACGTGTGGCAGGACAAGGGGGGAGATGCCTGAGCTTACAAGGATCAAGACGCGAGTGTGCACAGTCAGATGCCAAGGTAGGGCGAGTGGTGCTGGCACAGAGACCTCTGGGTGCTGAGCTGCTCTCTCCCATGAGGATGCTGGAGACCTCCAGGAGGGTCCTGGACTCACCATCCTGGAGAGCATCTGGGAATGGGGTGGGAGGGTGTCTGTGCCAGGGTCTCCTGAGCAGCTGATGCTGGTGACAAGCATGTGCACGCCTGAGCCCAGCCAGGCCTGTCAAGCGTTTGCTGAGGTGTTGTCGTTCACTTGCAGTTACCTTCCAGGACCAAACAGTGCTCTGAAGACACCCGCTCAGTCCCCACAGTGCAAAAGCTATAATTCTCCTTGTGGAGATGGTGCCCAGCTAGCCTCTGCTCCTCCTTCTCTTCCTCCCCAAGGACACGAAGATCTCCTCCTTGGCTCTGCAGCACCCAGGTGCTAGCTGGAGACCCTGGGGCTTTAGACCCTTTCCTTTGCAGTTTCTTTCTGTTCTTGGGTTCTCCAAGTTTCATGATTTTTTGTATGTTTTGTTTCTTTAACTTGCTTCAAGCTGCTCATGTTGCCCATCCCCTTCCCCACACACCCCTCCTCCCTTACACTCCTGTTTTCACTTGTAAATTCTTTCTGTATCACATAACTATATGATGTTGAGTTGCTGTTTGTATGATTTTTCTCTTAAGTTACATCTTTATTATATTTTAGGGCCCAGGGATCATCCTGATATTGTTGATTCATTTATGCAACTCCTGGCACAGGTGTGTTTTAGTTTCTTATTCATTCACTTTCTGTTCTCTCTCTTTCTCTTTTTAATTCAATTTAAACCTATTTTTAGCTTTCTGTTGACAACGTTTTTTTTTCCTTTTAGTTGAATATCGAGTTTCTCCATCTGTTTCCGTGGAAGTTGAAAACAAAACATTCTCCTTTAGTTCTGGGTTCACACCATCCCCAGGGCAGTGCCCTCCTCTGCAGGGCAGCTCCAGCTCCCACCCCCTCGCTGTGCTGAAGTTGGCATGGGGCGCTTGGTGCTGCTGCTGCAGTCACTCTTGGGTGACAGACAAATTAGAGCATTAAGTGGATGTTTTCCAACCCATTTACCTGCCCTCTGATGGGTCCTCTGGAGCGGGGAGAGGCTGAGCTGGCTGCCTTGCCCAGGGGCTGGTGGGAGGAAGCCCCTGCCCTCAGGAGCAGGCAGCTGCCAGGGTTTGGCTCTGAGCAATGTGTTTGTGATGGCATCTGGATCTGGCAAAGTGCCACATTGCCTCCTGCCCCAGCAGCCTCTCTGGGTGGTGGCAGTTCCTGTGCAGGAGCTGCTGCCTCGGCGGCGCATGGGGACAGTTTGCGTTGATGTGGCACAAGGGCCGCGGGCTGGCACATGGGCTGGCACTTGTGTCACTGCTGGCAGTGGGCAGGCAGGGCCAGTGCTATGCTGTGTGTGTATATACACCTGCCCAGTGTGCTCCTCAGCTCCCTGTGGCCCTTAAGGGAGAAGCCCCAATGTCCTTGACGTACTCAGTAGCTCTGTCAGAGACATGTTCCCTGCCCACCTACCCACAGGGTGGGTCTGTGGTGAGGAGGGGCCCGGCAGAGTTGCCTTCTGCTCTGTTTCTGTAATGGTGAGACCTCTAATCACATGTGCTGGACCAGTGGCTGTGCAGGAACACTCATCCAGGCTCCTCCCAGAGATGTGGCCGTCCTAACCTTGCTGACAGCCCAAGGAGGGTGCCTGGCACATCCAGGTGCTAAGCTGTCAGACCCCTCTGATCCTCCCATGGGTCTTGAGGGTTGGAGTGGGTAAGGGGGCTGCACATCACCTCCCCCAGGCAGGGTCTTCTCACAGTTCTCACCTTGATGCCCAGATCCTGCTGAGACCCGTTGCATCTCAAAGGCATATTGCAGCCTTTTCTTCCCTGCTTTTCATCTTGAAAGACATAATGTAATCAAGGCAATCAGACTTCTGCTCTGCTTTTGGTTTTGGAAGCTGTGACCTTTTAACAAGGGTTTTGAACGTGATGGTAAGGTGGTAAGTGGGGTCTGTGCATGAGGTTCTTGGTGGTGTCCTCACTGCTAGCAGGACCTCCATTCGAACACTGTGCCTAGTTTGGGGCACAACATTTCTGTAGATTAATATCAGAGACCACAGAGAAAAGCATCTGGGAAGATGGCCACCTTGTACACATGGTGGGGAGGAAAAACTGATGGGAGCCTGAGGAGCTGCATGAGTCTTGGAATGTGTAAAAGGTAATGTGCCAGTTGTAGGTAAAAAACCCTTTTCTGTTCTCCTTGAGTGGGACAATCAGTAATGGGAGGAAATCATGGTAAAGGATCCGGGTCTGGCAGTAGCAAATCTTCCTAAGAGGGCAGGGAAGCACTGGAAGATCACATGGGGAGCTGTTGTTGAGTGGAGTTCTTGAAAGGACTCAACAAGCCCATTGCTCTTGGAGGGTAGGGAGAGGTGATCCTGCCAGGGTGTAAGGCATTAGGCGACTCTGAAAGACTCTCCCAAGGCTACTTGTTGTTTCTTTGGAAAATACTGAATTTGTCTCTGGCTTGGGGTCTTCCTCTGTGTCTGGACACAGAATATTTGTGCTTTCTTGAAGAGAAAAGTGCAACCACGCTGCACTTCCGTGGGGCGTACTGTGAGACCAAACACCGCCCATCCAGGGTGCTGGGAATCTGTTACACGCTGTCCTTGTGGTAGGATCTGCGGGCAGTGCTGGGACAATGTGCTGGCAGCTGGCCCTGTCTCCTGTGTGTGGATCTCCAGACATCCTTCAGAGGCACTCCTGCAGGAGCAGCTCAGAGACTCCTACCTCCATGGCTTCTCCATCTTGGATCACTGTGAGACATCTGACATCATGCTGCCAACCTGACAGTGCCCACTCGAGACCAGTTGTTTTCCTGGACTTTGTATTCCTGAAACACCCCGGAGAGCAAAGGATCCCATCCCTGTCCTCCCTCTTCACACACAGAACTCAAGGTTTCCTCTTCCTTGGCCTGACCCTTCTCACAGATTGAGGATCTAGTGAGGTGCTTTAAAACCCATCAGGAATTGGCCTTGGCATCCCTGATTGATTCCTTGCTCTCAGGATTTTTGAGAGCTGTCTGATGGCAGAGATGGATCCAGCCTGTCCTCTTCCAGAGGACCATACTCTGCAGTGATGCTGTTGAGGATTTGTAGATAGGAGGATTAAACTGAGAGGGAACTGCAGATCTCTTCAGAGCAGACTTTTGTGTGGTGAGAGCTGTGTTTTCACCCAGCCTGCTCTGCCTGCAGACCCTTGGCAAAGTAACGCATCTTCCAGAGCAGCAGTGAGTTTGGACCCAAGAGTGTGTCAAGGTGGAGACTTCCCCACTTCCCTGACCACCTGTTTTTGTAGTTGATCACCTTGGTGGAAATATCATCTTGCCTGATTCAAGTTTGTCTGGTTCCTCCTTGCAGGCAGTGGTTCTGCCCTCTCTGCCAGCAAGTACTGTCCTGCCTTCTGATAACTCAGGAGAAGCTCGTGATACCTGCGTATCAGCTCTTTGTTGCCAGCACACAAGGAACCATCTCTCTCTGTCATAGGATTCCTGCTGACTTTATCTTTGTTTGAACATGGTTGCAGCTCATGGAACTGCCCAGTTGTTGCAGCTGATCCTTTTGCCACAGTGTTAATTGGCAGTACACTCTTGTCTGATCATAGGAGGCTGCTGGCTTAAACCAAATGACAAAAGTTACCATACTACTCAAAGCTACGGATAAAATAACCAGTCTGACATAAGGCTGCACAGAGCAGTGCCAGCATCCTTTGTTCTCTGCTGCTCCCTCCTTCCTCCACTGCATGCTGGGATTGGTGCAAAGCATCGCTGCTGCAGTGCCCAAGGTGAGCACCCCACCTGCAGGGCTGCGGGGCTCAGTTCCGCCCATGCAGCCAGAGCGCCTCTGCCCAGGACACGTGGCCATGGTGGCTGGGGCTTGCACCCAGGTCTGCATTGGCAAAATCAGGCAGGTTCTGAAGTTTGGGAACCAGTGGGTACCATGTGTGTGCTCCCGGTTGCAGGTAGGATTTTGTGGCTCTCCAGCCTGCCTTTCCACTTCATCCACACCCCACCCCAGCAGGGCTTCTCACTTGCACAGACCTTGGGAGTGCTTTGGTGACTTCCCCTGACAGATCCTTGGGGCAGTCTCGGTGAGCAGGGCCTGACCAGGCAGAAGATGCAGGATTGACCTTCTGTGATGGTCAGAGAGTGCCTGGCCAAGCACAGCCAGCTTCATCTCCCACCTCCCTCCCTTCTTGGGCTGGTCCAGGCTGCATGCAGCAGTCCTTGAGCTCTCCACCACACCTGCTCCAGCCAGACTCAGAGAACCCCATGGAGGACATGGGTTCAGCATCCCCTTGCTGAGGCTCACTGCTCCTGCCTAGCCAGCTTATGTGTCCTTTTCAAAGCAAGAGGCTCTGCTCTGCCAGGTGTGGGGTCTGGGAAGAGGAGGGGGTACTGGACACAAAGGCTGTGTGTTCTGGAGAGCTGCAGGAACTGGCGGTGCAGTCCCCACTGTCCTGTCTGCTGGCGGAGTGGGTGTCCCTTCCATGCCTATCTGCCTATGAAGAAATGGGCACAGAAGAGCCTGCTCTGAAGACCTCTCTGGTGGTCTCCCAGCTGCTGTGGAGAAGAACCCAACATTCCCTCTATGCTGTCCTGCAGGACAGTTCTTCTTGGAGAGCGAGTGCCTATCTCTGCAGTGGCTGCTCATGCAGAGGATGTGGGGGGGATGTTTGAAAGCATTTAAAGACCTGTCCCCGTCCCAGAACATGTGAGCAGAGGTGCTCTGGCAGGAGACAGGGAAGATGGGCTGGCAATAAGAGGTCCTAGAGCTGGAGCAGGGTTCCTGGTGAAACCTAGGAAAGAACAGCTGGACATACCTGGTGTTGGGAAAGAGTAGCTGGACCTACCTGGTGCTGCTTTCTTATGGGAGAAGCTCCACAGGGCCCCATCTTGTGGGGGTAAAAAGCATCTCTCTTTACATTAGACTCGCATATATACCCAGGTCTGCATTGGGCTTGCACTCTGCAAGGTGTCCTGTGGGAAGGAGCCCTCCCAATACTGGCATGCTTTTCGCCATGGCACTGATGGAGTGAGGAACAGATGCTGCAGTGAGTCTGCAGGAGAGCTTGGGGGGCTCTGCCTGCGGCGGGTCTGGTTTGGCTGGGAGAAGCACCCTGCAGGTAGGTGGGAACCTGAGCACATTGGAAGACTTGAGCCAAATGGAACACTTGTAGCATGCAGGACTCGGGTTAAAACCAGCCTCATGGGGTAGAGGAACTTGCAGCTGAGTGGTTATCATGGGAGCCAGCTGCCCTTGAGCAACCTGCTGGGGGAAAGGCTCATGGTCCCTGCTCTGGAGCTCACAGTAGGGCCCCAGCAGGGCTAGTCTCCCAGGGCTAAAACTACACCATCTCTTGCGAGCGTTTGTCCTGTATGGGGCCAGCTGGACAGCAGCAGCCTTGCTGAGTGGATATATTGCTAAAACATTGCCCAGCCAGCAGTTCACCTTCTGATGTTGGTGCCAGTTCTTCAGGAGGGATGGTGCACAGCCTGTATATACACACACAGGTATAACGTGGCCCCTGATTGCCCCATGAAGCTCTCCGCTTGTATCCAGCAGGGAGCAGGTCCCTGCAATTGTGCCATCTCCACCTGGTACAGCAATGCCTTCGGTGCCCAAAACTGAATTCTCTTTTGCAGTGTGTGGTAGAAAAGGTCAGAAAGGAGGTGGGGTAACTCTGAAACCTGCTCCTCAGCTTCTTGTTTTCCAGCATCTGCACTGGGCAGATGGCTATGGACTTTCCCCGGAGAAGAAGGGATGGGAAATGTCTGGTTTGCTCCAGGTAGAGACCACAGGGGCAGATGGCTGTGTGTCTTGGGTGTTGTTGACTGAGAGCTGTCCCTGCTTTTATCCCTGGGAGAAGGCTCAGAGGGCAGCAGTGGCCCCACACACAGCTCAGCCCGAGGGCTGCCTGCCCTAGTATGCTGCTCTCTGAGCTCCAGGCATGCAGCAGGGCCGCTCCAACGCTATGGCTGCTGTCCCTTGTGTTGCAGTGACAGCAGGGCAGGAGGCATGGCTGCCATTCCCAGTGCTTTTCTGCAGCAGTGGGTATGGTGGTCAGGATATGGATTTGGCTGCCTAATATAGCAGGGCTCACTGAGGCAGGTCGGAAACCCTTCCCACGGAGTGGAAGGTGCAGGCTGAAACATTTCCACCCAGTAACCGCTCAGTGCCAGCACCAGCGGGACCAAGTCACTGCACAAGGTGCCACAGCTCAGGATGTCTCCAGCAGCAGTGCCTGACCCGCACAGAGGCTGGTGGAATCACTGTGTGGCATTAAAAAACCCCAAGCTTTCTTGATCTCAGACTTGCTGCTCAGGAACTGCCAAGAAATGTTGGCATCTTATTGTTGTCTGGTGCAGTCTGGGGCTACTGCTTGAACCAGTTGCTCTGACCCCAGGGATGCCAGCACCTTCAGAAGAGGAGCAAAGCACAGAAGTGGCTGGTGTCTGCTGAGCCCTGCATGGCTGCCCTTGTCCTGGGAGTGGTGCTGCTGCCTGATGTGCTCTGATGGGACAGGAGCCCTCTGTGTCCGAGTGTTTGCACACCACTGTGGCACCTATCCTCAGGTTCTGGGGTCAGCGGATCCTGGGCATAGCAAACTGCCTGGCTGTTTGAATGATATTCTTGGGGAGGGGTAAAGTGATGGTTTCCTGCTGTAGTGTGTGAAACTGCCGTTTGCTGTGGGTGTGCCCAGGTAAGTGTGTGTCCAGGCAGAGGCTGTCTGGGGCACCGGGTTCCTTGGAGGCTTCCTGGCTGCCTTTGCAGCACTGGGTTCATGCTGCCTGTCTGTGTGCCTTGCAGGCTCTGAAAAGGAAGCCGGACCTCTTCCTGTGTAGCAACCTGGATGTCAAAGCAGTGTTTCAGTGTGGTGAGTACCATGGGCATGGGCACATGCTCCAAATCACTCTGAGGAGAAGCCAGCCTGCTCCTCCTGTAGAGCTGGGTGCAAAACAGCCAAGGGCTGAGGACCACAGGGCTGATTTGGGATGGCAAGGGGGTTTTCTGCCTGCTAACCTGAGTGATTTTTGCCTGCAGGTGTCCTTTCACTCAAGTTTCCCGAGGCCCCAACAGTCAAAGCATCCTGTGGCTTTTTTGTGAGTATGATGCCATTGTGCAGTCCTCTCTGAGAGCTGGGAAGGCAGGAGTGGGGCTGAGGTTGGGCACGGGTGCTGCAGTGTAGAGCCTGCACTGGCACTGAGCCGGCCTGGACTCTGTGTTGCAGACGGAGCTGCTGCCCCGCTGTGGAGAGATCGCCCCGGTGGGACAGGTCGTGCATGAGAACGGCAAAGCGCTGCTGCAGGCAGTGCTGGAGGTGAGAGACGCTGGACTGTGGGCTCCCGAGGCAGCATTAGGCTCTATTCCTGAGCAGCATCCCTACAGAGCCAGGGGCAGAAAGCCCAGCAGCATGGGAGGGAGCAGGGAGGGTGACTTTGTGGGCTCAGCATGTTGTTTGCTCTGTGGCAGGGCATCGGTGGCCAGGCTTCCCGCAGCCTCATGGATCACTTCGCAGAAATCCTCTTTGCCTTGAATAAGCACTGCTTCAGCCTCCTGAGCATATGGATCAAGGAGGCCATGCAGCAGGATGGCTTCCCCTCGGCCCGAGTCACTCCAGAGCAGAAGGAAAACTTCAGCCAGCAGATCCTCAGGTTCGTGTGCCACTTACCCTGGCGGATGTGCCCCACATTCCCACAGGGTGGGAATGACCCCCCTGCACGGCCCAGTGCAGCGCTCCTACTTCATGTTTGTCCCTTCCCTCTGTCTTAGCAGAGAGCGTGTGAACAAGCGGCGAGTGAAGGAGATGGTGAAGGAGTTCACCTTGTTGTGCCGAGGGCTGCATGGTACAGAATACACAGCAGACTACTGAACACCTGGCCAGGACTGCGGACGATTTGCCTGGACCAGCTCTTCCCCACAAGGAAAAGCCCCCCATCCTCCCTGCCCTGCTGCAGTACGGCTCATAGAATAACCCTCCACCTAGAATTAACCCACTCGGGACGCTCCTCAGCTAGATTTGGTGGCCGCATCTCAGTGTCAGCATCTTTGTTTCCCCCAGCATGCTCCCTCCTCGCAGGGGACAGGAGTGCTGGCTGCAGGAGGCGGTGGCGGGGCAGGGGAAGCCTGGGCAAGGCTGCCCCAGCACGGGCTGCCCCGTCCCCGGGCTACCAGCCCCTCCCCAGCCCTTCCCTGTGGGTGCCCATACCCCGCAGCGGGGAGGCTGCCCTGTGCCTGCAGCAGTGGCTGGCTGGGCGGGGGGAATTTGCCCCCTGCTCATTTGTACGTGTGGTTGGGAGGGGGGAGGCCCTGCACCTAATTATATTAAGAATATTTCTATGTTGTGGCTGTCATTATTGCAGTGCCCAGACTTTGCCTGCCTCTTGCCTCTGGGGAATAACCCAGTGGAGGGGGTTAAATCAAGGCTGGGATGCCTCAGTTTCTCCCTGGCTTTGGGAGGGATGGCTCCCCCCATCAGTCTGTCCTGCTTGCCCAGCATGGAGCATAAACAGCCCTGCCTCAATGAGAGGGGCCGAGCTCCACCCCTCCCAAACATAGCATCCTTCCTGCAGCACAGGATCTGTGCACCCCATTCCCATTCATAAGAGCAGCTGAGGGGCTTGCTCGTGCTCGTAGCCCCCCTGCCCTTGCCTTAGTGCCCCAGCCCAGCCTGTGCTTTCGAGGTCCTAGTTCTGGTCTTCTCTTCTCTCAGGCTGGTCATAGCTGACACAGAGGGCTTTGCTCCCCAAGTGGACACCATGATATGTTTTTCACTTTGGGACAGCTGGTATCACCAATCTGTGCTACTCAGCCCGTGTTTTATTCTAAAAAATAGTTCATTCACAAATCCTCTTCAGCTTTAGTTAGCAGCAATAGTCCACAAAGGCCTCGGGTCCCAGCACTGTCAGCTCTTGCGAAGTTGTGACCTTTCCATGTAGGGACAAAGCTGCCCTAGATGGAGGAGCCCTTGGAGACTGGGTCCGGGCCAAGTGCCTGTCTTTCCTGGCCCTGCTGCTGCCCTGGCCGTGAGCCTCAGGGTGCCACAGGCATTCTCCAACACGTGCAACTCCTGCTCTCCCACTGCAGTACTACTGACCCAAGGCTGCATCCAGCAAGGGGCCAGCTGGCAGCAGGTCCAGCACCCAGTGGGAGGCAATGCCTGGGCCCCCACACAGCCCCACTCCTGGTTGGGTGCCAGTGCTGCCGAATCAGGGTTGCTCACACCCTTCATCCTCATAGGCAATGGCAATCCCTCGTCGGCCCTGCACAGCCTTAGAAACGGGGGTCTGTCCCAGCTGCTGCTCCAGGCCACGCCAGCTGCGGGACTCCAGGAAGGAGGCTGGGAGGAGAGAGAAAGGGATTTGTTACTGGGAGCAAGAAGGTGGCACTGTCCCTGCACCAGGGCTCAGCCCCACCATGAAACCAACACAAACCTGCAGGGCTGATCTCTGCGAGCGCCTGTGTCTGGTCCCTGCAGGCCAGGGTGGTGCTGGGGGGCAGCTGGGAGGTGGGGGAGTCGCAGAGGTGGGTAGCACGCATCTTCCCCGTGATCAGCGAGACGTCAGGAACAGCCTCTGCTGTGGGAACAGCCGGTGGGAGCTCAACGTGTGCACAGGCACCTGCCACGAAATGGTAATATTGGCCTGGTCCATCTATCCTGGAGCAGCTGCAGCCTACAGGCAGGGCAGCTGGGCATAATATGCCCTGGGAGGGCACTGGGCAGCTGTCTCTAGCTATTACCTGGCAGCAGGTCTCGGAAGTCTGTGAGGTAGTTCCCCGTCCACTCACGGGCTGGGTTGCAGGCCAGCTCCAGCTCATAGGGGGTCACAACAGGTCGGTAGAAGTCACTGGAGTCCAGGAGGGAGTTCTGAGCACAGGCCACCAGGACGAAGATGTCCACCTCCAGGAAGTTGGCCAGCTTGGCTGGGTTGGGCTTCCCCACGGCCAGTGTGTAGCTGCGCTTTCCAGCCCGGCACAGCAGCTCCCGGAGGTGCTGCAGCACGGTCAGGTAGCCCGCCACGCCAAGGGTGCCCACCAGGATGCCCACCACACCAGCATCCCGGGCCCGCTCCACCAGGTACAGGCGGCGCATCAGGGCCCGGTTGACGTTGAGGGTCTCGCGGCGGCCGCAGCCAGTGACGGGGTTGAAGGAGCTGAAGGGACAGTGGTTCCAGGTCAGCATGAAGCTGGTGAGGGCAAGGCCCTCAGCTCCCACATAGAACATGGCATAGTCCTGCAGCCCTCCTGCAGCCTCCACCAAGAACTGGCGACCAAACTTCCGCTCCTCCCCAGGCACTGTGGGGCCAGGAGGGTCTCCACACACCAGCCTGGAGAAGATGACATTGGGGTACTCGGGGCACAATTGCTGCTCTAGCTCACCTGAAGGAAGAGAGGAGTGAGAACAAAACTTGGCCACAGTCCTGACATGGAGAAGGTGCAACAGATCAGGGGAGAAGATAGAAATCAAAGCTCTCAATGTCTGGGGAATGAATTGCCTGCATGGTCTCACCCTGGCAGCTCTGCAGAGCTCAGAGCAGTACCAGAGCCCCCCTCCCTGCCCCAGAGCACTCACCCATCGCATGGGCATAGACCACATCGCTCAGCACCACCACACGGCTCTGCCGCTCGGGGTAGAGCTCCCGGAACGCCTCTGCGCAGCACCCGACGTCCAGGGGCTGCTGCCCGAAGATGTGCAGTACCGGGAGCTTTCTGCAGGGGCTGAGGCAGGCTGGGCCATAGTGCAGCACCGCCTCAGCACCCACGTGCTCGGCAGCCACTTCATCCACGCAGCAGCTGTGAGGAGAACCCGGTGTCAGATGGGCTCTGCAGCATGGAGCTCTCCCTCCTCCCTGGCACTGCCCCATTCCTGCCCGCAGGGGAACCCCAGGACACCCTGCACAGCCCCACACCGACCTGCCGTATGTGGTGTCTCCTAACACGTACATCCCGGCCCCGGTCGCTGCCTCCATCCGGGCTGCCACCTCCACTGCATCTGCCAGGAGCTCGTCAGGGAACTGCAGGGCGACCTGGGGGGAAAAAGGGTGAGGCAGATGGGGAATGAGGCACTGAGGAGGGCAAGATGAAGGGACAGAAGGGGATAGAAGGGATAGAATGTACCCTCAGCAAGTTTGCTGATGATATGAAACTGGGGGGAGCAGCTGATACACCTGAAGGCTGTGCCATTCAGAGGGACCTTGATAGGCTGGAGAATTAAGCAGAGAGAAACCTAATGAGGGTCAACAAGAGCAAGTGTAGGGTACTGCACCTGGAGAGGAACAACCCCAACTACTAGCACAGGCTGGGGGCTGACCTACTAGAGAGCAGTTCTGCAGATAAGGACCTGGGAGTCTTGGTGGGTGACAAGCTGACCATGAGCTGGCAGGGCCCTTACAGCCAGAAGGGCCAACAGGATCCTGAAGTGCATCAGGAAGAGTGTGGCTAGCAGGCTGAGAGAGATGATCCTGCCCTTCTACTTGGCCCTGGTGAGGCACATCAGCAGTACTGTCTCCAGTTCTGGGCTCCTCAGTATAAGAAAGACAAAGAGCTACTGAAGAGGGTCCAGCAGAGGCCACAAAGATGATGAGAGGTCTAGGGCATATCTCTTATGAGGAGAGACTGTGGGAGCTGGGCCTGTTTACTCTAGAGAAGACGGAGAGATCTGTTGTGGTTTAGGAATGGTACTCCCCAATTTAGTGCTCCCACAGAGCCCGTCCGAACCACACTGCCACTCGCTTGCTGCCCCCTCCCCTTCCTCCTGCAGCGGGATGGAGGGGAGATTCGGAGTCACAAAGGGTAAAGATCACAGGTCAAGATCACAACAATTTACTGGAAACAGAAATTAAATAAGAAAACCAACCAACGGTAACAGCAACAATATTAATAACATTGTACCAGAGACAAATGATTCACACACGAGTGCTCGATGCAGGGCTCTGACGATACCCAACCGTGCCACGCTATGGGACCCGGGAAGGACCCCGTCCCTGTCACCAGAAAATGATGTGAGGTGGTACAGAATAACCTCTGGGTCCTGGCCATGCCCCGTCCTGGCTACTGCAAAAATTAACCCTGTCCTGCCTGGAACCAGGACAGGATCTCATTAATGCATATAAATATTTCAAAGGTGGGTGCCAAGAAGACNAGACAAATGATTCACACACGAGTGCTCGATGCAGGGCTCTGACGATACCCAACCGTGCCACGCTATGGGACCCGGGAAGGACCCCGTCCCTGTCACCAGAAAATGATGTGAGGTGGTACAGAATAACCTCTGGGTCCTGGCCATGCCCCGTCCTGGCTACTGCAAAAATTAACCCTGTCCTGCCTGGAACCAGGACAGGATCTCATTAATGCATATAAATATTTCAAAGGTGGGTGCCAAGAAGACGGTGCCAGAATCTTTTCAGTGGTGCCCAGCAACAGGACAGAGGAAGGAGCAATGGCCATAAACTTAAACACAAGAAGTTTCATGTCAACATGAAGAAGAACTTCTTCACACTGAGGGTGGCAGAACACAGGAACAGCTGCCCAGAGAAGTCGTGGAGTCTCCGTCACTGGAGACACTGCAAACGCATCTGGACGCGTTGCTCTGTAACTTACTCTGGTGACCCTGCCTCGGCAAGCGGGTTGGACTGGGTGATCTCCAGAGGTCCCCTCCAGCGCTAACAATCCTGTGAAGCACCGGGAGAGGGGGCGGCGCGCAGCCCCCGGCCCACTCCACCCTCGGTCCCACTCACCTTGCGGAACCCGCCATCCCGTACGAAGGCGGCGGCCCGGTCCATCTCGTAGAAGCCGTCGAGATCGCCCCGCGGTGCCGCCGCCACGGCCGCGCGCAGCTCCCGCCGCAGCGCAGCCTCCCCATCGCTGCTGAAGGCCATGGCCATGACGGCACGCGGGACCCTGAGCCCGCTTCCGGGCTGTGGCGCGGCGCTGGCCAATAGGAGCTCGGCTCTGCCCTCCCCGCCCCAGAAGTCCCGCCCACAAGTGGGTGGAGAGGGGAGGGCAGCCAATGGAAAGATGTGCCGGTCGCGGTGCATTATGGTGCATGTAGTTCTCCCGCCACTGTCAAACCAGCAGCCAATAAGCGGGCGCGGTGGCCTCGGCGGCGGTACGCGACTTCCGTCTGGGCGCTGCAGTTCTGGTCACGTGCCGCGCGCGGGTCAGGTGACCCGGCCCGATCTGCTGCCGCCGCGCCGCCCGGTCCCGTCGCCGCCGCCGCCGCCATGACGGGGCTCGCCCTGCTCTACTCGGGGCTCGGCCTCGCCTTCTGGACCACGCTACTGGGCGTCGGTCAGCGCCGGGGCGGGGGAGGGCGCGGGGCCGCGGAGGCGGGGGGTCGCGGGGCCGAGCCGTGGGGCAGCAGCGGTCTCTGGGCCCGAGGGGAGGCTGCGGTTCGTGCCTATGCCCGTGCTGGCTGCTCCTTTGCTGGAGAGGGGCTGGGAGGGTTGCTCTGGTGTGGAAAAGGAAGGCGGGGGTTGAGGGGTGCAGCGTTGTCAGGCCTCTGGTTGCTGCGGTGCTCCCCAGAGCTGGTCCGTGGCCTACGGCACGACCGGGAGAGCTGCTGTGGGGCTCCCCTGCCTGGGCATCACCCCTCGGGGCTTGTAGCTGCTCCCTCGGAGCCCCCAGCGGTGCCGTGTAACTCCCAGTCGCTGTTGGATGTGTAGCTTTCAGCGCTCTGAGCCTGTCTGGCATGAGCAGTTGATTTGCTTCTCTGTGCGTGCGAGAGCAAAAAGGTGCTGTGCCAGTCAGGGGTCGTGCTTGGATTTGGCAGATTAGGGGAGGTAAAGGCTGGAGGAGCCTGGACCTTGAGACTGCGATGATTGATGTGTCTCGGGTAGAGGGATCGCCTTGCTTTGCCAAGCTGTGGCAGCAAGAGAGAACATGCAAGTTCGGATGATTGTGGAACTGCTGCTGGCCGTGTTGCAGCTCGTGGCAGCCCACGCTCTGCTGCTGAAGGCGTTGGGCTTTTGGAAGATGGATTTAATGCCCTAGGGTCAGCAGGTAGATTTTGTGCTGGGACTGCTGGTTATTTTCTCTTAGCACAGAGTGAAGTGACCACAAACTAGGTGGAGGCTGGGGAGACCTTGGCTCTTGCTTCAGTGTTTGGGTGAGGGGAGAGAAGGAGTCAGAAGTGAAGGGTGTCTCACTCCCTCGTGTTTCCAGGGCCTGGTGAACCCAGTGTGGGCCCAGGACTGCCTCACTGGGCTCTCTGAGTCATGTGGCTCACACCAGTGCAGATGCACACTGTGAACGTGAGACTGTCGGAAAATCTCGCTGAGCTGAGCCCAGTTGCTCTTAACTTCCCCTGCCCTGTTGCAGTCCCTTTTTGAGGAAGACATGAGCAGGAAGTGGTCTTGCTCTGTGCAGTGTTGCAGCAGTCTATGCAGTTTGTGCTTTCTGTCTTTGTCCTAAGCCCTGATTTGTTCCTCCAGTCCTGCTGCCCTGTCTTCTGTCCTTCTGGCTTCAGGGCTGGAAGTCAGAGCTCACAGGAAAGTGTCCTTTACCCTGTTTCTTTTGCATATGATTCTAAGGTTACACCTGCTCTTGAAGAGATGAAAGGTGCCCTGAGGATCTGCCCTGAGCTGGTTGTAGCTCTTCCTTACCACTTCTGGGGAGTGGAGGCAGCTGAGGCTGGCTGGGTTCAGTTCCTGCTCTGACAGCCAAGCAGCAAAGCCAAAACACAAGTCACAGGCTGGCTGGGCCCAGCATTAGAGATCATCCTTGAAGGTTGCCAGACCTTCAGGCTGGGCTGTGGCTTTCCTCTGTGTTCCCTGGCTGTGGTGGCACCATTCCTCATTCTTGTGTGCTGTTACAGGGGAGGGGGGCACCCTAATTCTGTGGCAGGAAGAGGGACCAGCATCACCACCTCTCATTATGGGGCTCGCTGGCTTGCCTGACAGTGCTTGTGTGCTCCCCTGGTGAGAGGGGTGCAGAGACCTGAGCTGTACGTGGAGGGGTGAGCACACAAGACTGATGGGGACATCCCTGCTGCAGGGGTCTCCCTACACTGAGGCAGTGCTGAGGCCTTCCAGTAGGATGAGTTGTCTTGGCTGTGCACAGGGAAGGGCTTCTCCAACCTGGGGGGCATGGTCTTGCCCCCATATTTCTGCTGGGCACATTGCCATCACCCCCTAGATCCAGGCTGCAACTCTGGGGTGGAAGGGAGCAGTGGGGCACATGCAGTGGCCTCTTTGCTGCATTTGAGCATTTCAGAAGTCTCCCATTTCCTCTTTTCCCAACTGTACGCAGGATTGGCGTCACACAGACACCGGTTCCAGTCAGATATGGTAGAGCTGTCCCTTCACCCTCTCAGTCTGGCGTGGAGCACACAGTGCCACGATGCCTGTGCTTATCTGTTCCTTAGGGCTGGGTCACCCTCCCTTTTCCAGCAAAGAGCAAGTGTCTTTTCTGGTCTGCAGCCCTGTTTCCCGCTCAGGAGCTGAGAGTAAGGCAAGGTTTTGGTGCAGGCACCTCTGCACGTGCCTGGGCTGTGCAAGGATGTGACTCTTGGCTGTGGTTCCAGGTGGGAGATGAGCACCGCAGGGCAAGCCCTCCTTGGAAAGGAAGGGCTTTTCTGAGTTTCTCAGGGCAGTGCTTTGGTGTCTCCTGCCTGTGTTGGAGCATAAATTTATCTGGAAATTACCCTGGGGAAAATGCTGAGACAGCAGTCATGTCTTGAACCCACAGCCTTGCAAAGGGGGTGTTGGAGGAAAGCTGGAGCTTCTGGTGTTGATGGGCTCCTGGGAAGCAACACAAACACTGATGGGATGGTGATGTAGCAGCATGTGATGGTCAGTCAGGGCACAGCCTCGCTCCTCTTGTCCCTCCTGTGGCAGGGAAGAGCTCACAGCTGGTCCCCGGAGCTGTGGCTCTCCAACAGAGCTGAGCCATTGGAGAGCTACGGTGGAGACTGTGCTGGGGCACATGGCTATGGATTGCCCTTGAAACCCTGTAGCTCAGCGTGGTCTGTGGGTGCTCAGCAGGGCCAGGGAATAGAAAATGGGTGTGACAACGACCATGGTCATCTTCTGGGCAAGACTGGGATGGGGCCTGACAGCATTGCAGGTCCAGGCTGTCTGTCCTGTGCTGATGTGGAAGTGTTGGGATCACATAGGGGTAGGGATCACAGGGATTTGGAGAGGACACCCTGCCCCGCACTCTGCATGCCTGAGCCAGTGTTCCCAGTAATCCTCCTTCATGCTGTGCTGTGCTCCTGGGCCTTTGCCTTGGGGCTTTGCAGGTGGGGAGGAACCGGCAGTGCTGGTTCAAGCTGGTGCCTCCCTGGAGGTTTCCATCTTGTTCTTGCTTTCCAGGGATCTGCTACACAATATTTGACCTGGGCTTCCGCTTCGATGTGGCTTGGTGAGTTCCCTGTAAACATGGGCATCCTCAGGGCTGTGTGAGGAGGCAGGTGGTGCTGGCAGTGCCTCCCGGGAGCAGTGCTTGCTTTTGAGTGATGAGCAGTGGTCACTGCATCGCAGGAGAGCAAGAGCTACAGTGAGCAGGGCCTTTGCTCCCTGGGAGGTGGGATGGATGCAGCCCACATGTTCCTGTGGCTGGCTCCGTACGAGATCCTGGTGCAGCTATTGCTGCTCTGCCCTCCGTGTCTCCGAGCCCAGGCTTCTGCTTCACAGTGAGGGTTTGGGAGGAAGATCTTGATCCATGCAGGTGAGGGTCCTGTGTTTCTGGCTGGCAGAGAGAGGTTCTCATCTCCCGCTGTCTGGCTGCCCAACCCATCGTGGGCTTCATAATTTGGTGGAGGGGTACCTGTTTTGGGGTAGGCTGTGTGATGTGACTGTGGGGACTCAGCCTCTGTGCTAACTCAGGACACTTCTTCCTCTCCAGGTTTCTGACGGAGACCTCACCCTACATGTGGTCCAACCTGGGCATTGGCTTGGCCATCTCCCTGTCTGTGGTGGGAGCTGCCTGGTGAGTGGGACTGGCTCTTCAGCATTCTCCTGGTGTCCCACCTTGGTAGCTGTGTATACACTGCACTTTTCCCACAGCAGAGCAGGGGGAGAACAATGTGTACATGTAGGGCTGTGGGCCACCACAGCAGTGGGGCTGAATTGCTGGGCCGCTGGGGGGTCTGGGTGGACCAGCCGACAGGCAGCAGTGGCAATGGAAAGACAGGGAAGTCTCTGGAAGCTGTACCCCTGGAGCTGTCCCGTGGTGGCTCTTGAGCCCCAGCAGTTCTGCTGGTATAGGTGGAGTCTGAGGCCACTCCTAGCCCAGGAGTGACTAGGCTGAGTGCTCGGTGTCTCCCAGCTGCATGCCTGATTCTTTGCTCAGCTGAAAGGTCCTGATTTCTGTATAGACTTCTGCGAGTGCCAGACCTTCCACCAACCACCCTTGTCTGCTACAGGGGGATTTACATCACGGGCTCCAGCATCATTGGTGGTGGAGTCAAAGCCCCACGGATCAAAACGAAGAATCTGGTGAGGTAAGTACAGACCTGGGGTTAGTTCTCGTGCTGCACCTGAGTGGGGCAGGTCACAACCCAGTGAAGAGGCTTCTGTCTGCTCTCTAGCTGGGTGCTGCTGGCAGACTGTTCCTTGCTGAGCTGCTGATGCTGTTTACTTTCAAAACAAAGAGCCCTAAAGGAGCCAGAGTTCTGCTTTGAAGGGTCACTGTGTGATATCACGCTGTGAATGAGCCCAGTGTGTTCAAAACAAACACCCTGAGATCACACATCCTGCCTAGGCAAGGGTTCTCTTTGCACAACCCTTCCACAAGGAGCAGAAAGGGGCTGGTGAAGGGCAGGGCCCCCTAGGCCTGCTTCCCACAGGATCCTTGCAGCTTACTCAGGTGCCACAGCACAACCAGCACCCAGCCTTTGTGTTTGGCAGCTCCCCCTACTTTGAAAGGAAAGCGGTGGGTGGCTTCCCATATGGCTGTGGAGGGGTCTGGCTGGCTGGGCACGAAGTGGCAGAGACTGCTTGGGCTGGGGTCTTTCCTCTGGGACACTCTGGTCAGACTGACTGAGACACTGTGCTCAGGCATTGCCTTTCTCCCACAGCATCATTTTCTGCGAGGCCGTGGCCATCTATGGGATCATCATGGCAATAGTCATCAGTAACATGGCTGAGGTAAGGGAGCACCTGGGCTGCCCTGCCATTCCTGCGCCGGCCTCGGGGCCGTGGTGGGGATGGGCAGCTAGTCATGGGCCAGTGTTGTGAGCGGTAGCCCTGTGGGAACTTTGAACAAGGTTGTGCCTTTGGGAGCCCCTGGACTGGTGGTCTGTGTAGTGATCCTTGCCTGTGATGAAGAGAGGCTGGGAGAGCACACACAAGGTAGATGCCGTGAAGCCAGCCTGACATGGAGTCAGGGACCAGCTCTGGCCGAAATGTGGCTGCCTCATGCTGTATCAGGGACAGGTACCTTTTCCAGAGACCACAAACTTGTCACTAACCCAGGTCCTGTGCTTTCTCTCAGCCTTTCAGTGGAGTCACCCCAGAAGAGATTGGAGCCAGGAACTACCACGCAGGTAGGAACTGCTGGGTCCCTGGTGCCGTCACTGTGAGCACTGCCACACCCTGACCCCCACCCTCTGACCTACCCATGGCCTGCTGCTGGTGTCTGAAGGACATGTGACTCTTCTGCCAAAAGGCAGCTTTTTACTTACCTTCTCGAGGTTCTCCTGCATCCAGCGGGCTGTGCTGTTCAGCAGAAGCACTGCTCCTCCCCTGGGGGGCAGCAGGTTGCTGTCCCTTGCTGGCCTGGCACTGTGGGAGCTGGGGCACACCTCGGAGCAGTCCTGCTCCCCAAACAGGGCAGTTCTGGGGCTTGGCACCTCTGGGTCTTCTGTCACCTTGAGGCAGAGCTTCTGCAGCATGTCCTGGGTGCAGGTGGAAGGGGGTTACCCCCTGCTCTAGCAGTGTTCCTCTCTCACAGGTTTCTCCATGTTTGGAGCTGGTCTGACCGTGGGTTTATGCAATCTGTTCTGTGGGGTCTGTGTGGGCATCGTGGGCAGCGGGGCTGCCCTGGCTGATGCCCAGAATGCCAGCCTCTTCGTCAAGATCCTGATCGTGGAAATCTTTGGCAGTGCCATAGGGCTGTTCGGGGTCATCGTTGCTATCCTGCAGGTACCTGCTTCCCGAGGCCACTAGGCCTACATGAGCACAAGGTGTCTGTCACCCTGGATGCTCTCCAGTCCCAGGGAGACACACCTGGGCTTCAGCACAATCTTCTGCATTGGGATGGGGAGGCTGCTTACAAGGTTTGGGGTGGCACAGCTCTTCCTACAGCATACTTGTGCATATTTGCAACATTGTGAACCCTTTTGATGGCCCCTCTGTCACTGAGAGTGTCACCTTGGGTGCACCTTGTGTGATGCTCATG
Source organism: Gymnorhina tibicen (assembly GCA_013399875.1). Classification (NCBI taxonomy): domain Eukaryota; kingdom Metazoa; phylum Chordata; class Aves; order Passeriformes; family Artamidae; genus Gymnorhina; species Gymnorhina tibicen. Next base: position 1,132,375 of record VXAZ01010408.1, on the reverse strand, counting down.
TCTTACTAGTGGGACTGATAAGCTGTCTGCAGCTTCTGGATGGTCCTGGGGTGCTTGGGTGGGACTGGGGTGCTGAGCTGGGGTTTGTGGACCACAATCTAACCTGTCTTTTTTCTCTCTTTCTAGACATCTAGAGTAAAAATGGGCTGAGCCCTCTTGCACTCAGCCTATTCCAGCCCACCCCAAGAGGTTCTGTATATACTTATTTAATGTTTCTATACTTGATTGGGGTGGGAGATTCCTGGCGTCGGGAGCAGGAGCCTGACTGCGTAGAGCCCCGTCCTGCAGATCAATCGGCCCCTCGGAAGAAACAAATTTCTCTGTGTGAATTCTGCCCCCAGCGGCCTGGCCCAGCCCGTGGGGCCCTGCTGCTGCCCGTCCCCGGTGTGTAGAATCGACCATCAGTGCAATTCTGTGTCAGTGAAATAAATATGGTTCTCGTCCAGCTCTTTCTCTGCCCTGCACATGCTGGGGAGGTTTGCAGAGAGCAAGTGCTGGTTTGGGCTGCCCCAGTGCTCAGAGATTCCTCTCTGTGCCTCTTGCAAAACCCCTGTCCTGCTCCAGGAGCCTGGTGGTGTCCTGCCTGTGTGGGGTTAATTCTGTTGCCTGCTCAGACTGCAAGAGCCGCCCTGCCTGGGCTGTGGGAACACGGAGCTGTGCCTTGCTGCCTGGAGCAGGTACAAGGCTGTTGCAACAGGCAGCAGGCAGCTCCGCGTTGCCTCTGCCAGGCTCCTAGCAGCCCAACATGAGCCCAACACAAGCTGCTTTGGGCCTCTCAGCTCCCATCTAGGTAGTTTAGTGCTGTGGGGGGTGTACACGGTGTCCGTAGCCCCACTGTGCACCAGAGGGGCAGACAAGTGAAGCTTTTGCCCCTTCAAAGGATGCCCTCCAGCCAGCAGATCCCTGGTGTGACTGTTGGCTGCGTGCTGGGGCTCTTCAGTCTGCAGAGCCCCTCTATCCAGAGGACCCTGGCAGAGGTCCCAGGGGTGGGGACGCTTTGTGCTGGCTCTGTTCCCTCTCCCTGGCTGTGCTGAATAGTGTGGGGAAGCTGGCTGTGGACAGCTGGACCTGCAGCTCATCTGCTGCTTGGGGGAAGGGAAGAACAAGGTCCTGCTGCTTCTGCTGTCTGCTGTATCCAGCACAAGGCCCTCATCCTGCTCTGCTACCAGTATACCTTCATAGAGAAAGCACTGATCTTCCAGTGCTGTCAGAGCAGATGCAGGCCTGAAGCTGCCCCTCTCTTCCCATGGGGATGCAACAGGCTGGGGCAGCAGTGAGGCTGCTGGAGCCTGGTGATTCTTGCCCTTGAACTAGAGCAGCTGCCTCTGCACAACCCCTCTGAGATCTGCTGGTCTCCTGCCTCTGTTCCACATTTTCCTATGAGTTTTGGGACTGCAGTGCATGGGTGCATGACAACTGTGGGGGAAAACCAAGCCACTGCCCCTGGCCGCTGTGCTGGCTGTCCCCTGGGACTAGAGGCTCTCACAGGAGCAATGTGTGCCCTGTGTAGTGGCAGGACACATACTGGGCCCTGCCTGGTTGGAAGAAAGGATGTCAGGTGTAGGCAGACTTTTGCCTGCCCTGCATGAGAGCTGTACCCCATTGCTGCTCCTCCTGCAGCCTGGAGATACGTGAGGCCCCTGGGAGCTGCAGAGCCATCTCGTCAGACCCACACCAAGCTCAGGAAGTAGATGCCTGGGGTTGGAGAGGCGGTGCTGGTGTTAGAGAAGCTGCTTTATGGGTTAATCATCTTCCTGGTTAGCAGCTGTCTTGAAAGGCTCACCCACTTGTCTTTCAGGGATGGGCCTTGCCCTGCCCTGCCCAGATAGAAATGCATCTGGCTGTCAGAAATGTGCCTCTATGAGGTGCATTTCCACTCTCCCAATCCTGACAGTGTGTATCCCAGCTTTGGCAGGGGAATGGGCTCCAGAGTTGCCCATAGGCCCCTTATAAGGATATGAGACCCATCAGGGCTGCTCTCAGGGTGACCCACAGCCTGTCTACCATAGCCAGCAGCGATATGGTGAGCACGCCCTATGCTCACCTTGTTCTAGGTGTGTGTGCTTGGGTTCCAGGACTAGGACTAAACACCTGCTAAACACCTGCTGCTCAATCAGAAGAAAAAAGCTTAAGGCTCCAGGATCTCACACCTTGTCTCATTTAGAAGCAGCAGCAGCAGGAGTTGAAAGATATTTTGGTAACCATGTGTAGGTATTGAGGAAAATGCCACCTGCTAAGGAGCCAAACCAAGAGCTGGAGGCAGAAGTTGGACTGCTTTCAGCAGGGCTTGTTTGCAGCGGTGGAGCAGGGCTGGGCTGGTTGGGTGCCATTCAGTTTTCTTCCGAAAGGTTGTCTGCTGAAAGGGAGCCGAAGGGAGCTTCTGAAGGGAGCATGAAAGCCCTCGCTTGGGTGAGCAGCCTGGCATGGGAGGAGGAGAGGCCTCAGGAACAGAGGTTGCTCTAAACAGGCATAAGTGCTGGGGAAGGGGGCTGGGAGGCTGAGGGGGTGGCAGGAAGGGAAAGGCAGCAGACAGTGCAAAAACTACCTGGGGTTGGCCCAGCTTGCGGTGGGACCAGACCAAGACCTTTCAGTGATGCCGTTGTGGTAAGGAGAGTGAGATTCCCAGTGTTTCCTAGCAATTAAACATAGAAAGGGTGGTGTGGGGGGGAAGGAGCCACAAATGCGTTACAACGGACGCTGAGCCAGCACCAACGGCCGGGAGCGTGGGAGTCGCCGCAGGTGGGTCCGTGGAAGAGCTGCCTCCCGGCAGCGAGGAGCGAGGGAACGAAGAAAAGCCGGGACACCCTGTGCCTGTGTCCCGGAGGTGCTTGGAGGGTCCCCGGTGCCGCGCCCGAGGCCAAGGGCTGAGCGTCCAGTGGTGGAGCCGGAGGCATCGCGCACCCCGGGGTGCGTCTGCATCCGTGGGACCCGCGTCCGTGGGCCCCAGTGCCTGCCGGGCTGCCCTCCNTCTCGGCGGTGCGGCGGCCCGGCCGGCTGGGCCCCCCGCAGCCCCGGGCATGGGAGCCCGCGGGCCGGCGGTCGGGGCTGGAGGAGGAAGAGAAGGAAGAGGAAGAGAAGGAGGCGGCGGCGGGGGCCGCTGACCGGCGCTGGGGCGGCGCGGCAGCCCCGAGGCCGCGGTGAGTGGATCGGCGCGGGCAGGCCTGGCCGGGCGGGGGAGGCCCGGGATGCGACCCGGGGGATGCGATCCCGGTTATTCATGGGCGGCACCATCCCGGCTCGGGAAAAAGCCTAATTTTGAGGTTGTTTCTAATTTTTTTAATAAGTTTTTGCTTGTGTCGGGGGCTGGGAAAAATTAGGGGGCGGGGGAGTGTTAGTTATGCTGAATGCGGCCCCTCGCCTCACTTTTGGCCGGGAGGTGGCCACCTTTAGGGCATCGGGGCCGTCGGCTCCTACCGTGCCTCCCTTCTCCCAGCCCTGTGATGTCTTGTGGGAAGAAGGATTGAGTCCAGGGGGTTGAGCATCCCCTCCAAAACGAGCATCACCAGCCCCATGGTACACACTGCACTGGCGTGAAACCCTAGGGACCAGCTCCCCAGTCCCAGGTTGCTTTTGGCCTCTCACACCCTGCACAGATGCTGCGGTGGGGGGAGATGACATCATATTTCATAACCCCCTCCTTAGCAGTTGTTTCTAAGCCCACTCATGTTCGTGGTGTCCTGTGGCCGCTGTTTGATGGAGTGCTTTGCTTTTGTTCTTGCTGAGTGTCGCTCTCTACTTGCCTCGTGGACCGCTCTGCCAAAGGGCCCCTAAAAGCAGCTCTGATTTTTCCCTGTTGCCTCCCCGTCTGGCTGTTGAGGCACCACCACTCCATATGCTGCACAGGTTTTTGGGGAGGGTTTCTGGCAGGTGCTGGGGGCAGGCAGGTTCCTGTGTCAAGGGCTGCGTAGGGTGACAAGGCACTGTGATTGGGTGAAAGTTTGGGTGATAACAGCTAAGCCAGGGCTACTTTCTAGAAAGAAACTGGATGTGGGGTTGGGCTGCTGACACATGCCAGGACACCCCTTCCCATAGGGATACTGCTCTGTGTCCTGCAGAGAGAGGGTGGACATAGCTGGGGCATTAGGCTCAGAGCCTTTTCCAGCGCCTCCCTGCCTGAGGTGGGCTCTGGGGTCTGCCTGCCAGGGTCAGTTCTGTGACTGGGAGAGGACACACCAGAGCAGGGTTGGGCGAAGGGTCCTGCTTCACACCTCAGCTCCGATCCCCACACCCATCCTGTGTGGCCACTACTGCCGACTCAGTGCGCTATGGCTCCCTGGGGACCCCACTGGACAGGGCTGGCAGCTGCCAGTGACGGGTTGCCAGCACCTTTGGGTGATACCTGCACTCCTGCTGGGGGTCCTGCTGCAGATCCCCAGCCACCAAGGTCCCCTCAGGGACCATGCAGCAACTCTGGCCTGTCCCGAGGTCCCCAGGGCCTTGTGAACCCTGGTGACTGTCCCTTGTGATTGCCTTGCCGTGTCCTAGCAGCTTCCCTGAAAGCAGGGACTAGCAGGGCAGGGATCAGGACATGAACTGGGGTGCATGGCTGTGCTGCAGCCTGAGCCCTGGCAGTGGCAGGGCTGGGAAAGGCCAGATGGTTTGACTTGTCTGGGACTCTCTAGTGACTCTCCCAGCTGGCTTCCTGGCAGGGCTCTGGCCCTGCTCCAGGTGTCATGTGGGAAATAAGGGGACCCTGACTCCCAGCAGTTCCAATGTCCCAGGGGGCCTCACCATCAGCAGGAGGGGAGAGGATCTGCGCCGCTGATCCTGTAAGCCAGACCCCGCTGGAGGTGGCAGGGAACCCTGACTCAGGGGGGCTGGGATGTCCTGCTCGGCTTGGCTTGGCTCAGTGTCTGCTGTGCAGCTGCTCACCCGCTGGGTGCCTCGAAGAGGGCCCCTGCTGGCATGACTGTCACTGCCGCCCCGCTTTGGTGCTGCTGCTGGGGTGTAGTTCTGTGGGGAGGGAGCAGGATGGGGAACAGGGAAGTGGGGTGCTTCAGAAAGGGATGGCTGGTGGGGGCACCTGTGGTGCCCTTGGGACATCCTAGGCTGGCCATGTTTTTGGGGAGTGTGGCCTTCTTCAAGGGCCTAACCTCCATGGAGGTTCTTTGTGGCATGCATGGAGCTGTCCTTGTCCTCTCTCTGGGTGGGAAAAAGGGAAGGGGAGTGGGTCTGTCCTGTTCTGGTCTTGGCCTAGGAAAGCAAGGAGGGGACTTGCTATGTGGGGCTGACAACCTCTAGTATCTTCATGGTCGTGCCTTCAGAGCAGGGATCCAGGTGAAGCATTCCCCCTGGGACGCTCTCTGGCATACCAGCCTGCAAGCCCTTCACCTCTGCATCAGGCCTATGCTGCTCCTGCTGTCCCAATGTCATTTGGGCTGGGTTGGGGGCTCAGGCTCGTGGTGTCCTGAGCATAAGGTATCTTGGCAGGATCAGGACCGTGGCTGGAGCCGCCCCCCTGCCCCGCCAAGCGCACATGTCCGCCTGCCTGTGCCCAGAAGATGACCAGGCTGCTCTTGGGGGTGACCCTGGAAAGGATTTGCAAGGCCGTGCTGCTGCTCTGCCTGCTCCACTTTGTCATCATCATGATCCTCTATTTTGACGTCTACGCGCAGCACCTGGACTTCTTCAGCCGTTTCAACACCAGGAATGCCTCGCGCGCCCACCCTTTCTCCAACTCCTCCCGCCCCAACGGCACCGTTCCCAGCTACGGGCCAGCTGGTGCTGAGGCCCCATCCCCCAGCACCAAGCCCAGCACCAACCAGTCCGCCACTGAGAAGCCCTTGCAGCCCTGCCAGGAGACACCTCCTGGCTTAGGTGAGACATGCTGGGTGAGCGCTGGGGATGAATTTGGGCTCTGACTCCGAACATAGGGCTGAGGTGGGTGGCCATGGCTTATCCCCTGGGCCCTGAGCATGACTTCCCTGTGAAGTAGTAGAGAAACTCCAGCCTGGAACTGTATCAGGACAGCTGGTTTCAGGTTTTGTTAGCCCAATCTCTCTGCCCCTGTTTAGGAAGGGTTTTGGACAGTCTCTGCCCTCGGCAGTGCCGGTCCCCCTTGCAGGTCCCCCTCACTGTTTGCTTTACCACTCTGGGCAGAAGTGGCAGGTGACCCTGACCCTGACTATGTCCTGTCCTGTGGGCATCACCCTGCCCTCCCTCTCACAGTTGGGCGCCTGCTCATCGAGTTCAGCTCTCCCATGAGCATGGAGCGAGTACAGCGGGAGAACCCTGATGTGCGCCAGGGCGGCAAGTACACCCCCCCAGACTGCCTGCCCCGGCAGAAGGTGGCCATCCTCATCCCCTTCCGGCACCGCGAGCACCACCTCAAGTACTGGCTGCACTACCTGCACCCCATCCTGCGCCGGCAGAAGGTGGCTTATGGTATCTACATCATCAACCAGGTGAGGGGGGCAGGGGCAAGGGGGTGGCGGGGCTGGGGTGGATGAGCAGGCATTGCTGAGCTCTGCCCTGCAGTTTGGTGAAGACACCTTCAACCGGGCCAAGCTGCTCAACGTGGGATTCATGGAGGCACTCAAGGACGACGAGGAGTATGACTGCTTCATTTTCAGCGACGTGGACCTCATCCCCATGGACGATCGCAACCTCTATCGCTGCTATGAGCAGCCACGGCACTTTGCTGTCGGCATGGACAAGTTTGGATTCAGGTGGGTGCCCTGGGGAGCTGGGGTGTTTCTGCCCAGGCAGGGCTGGAATATCTCTCTGGGATGACATCAAGGCAACCACCCTCAATTGTTGCCTGGGCAGGCATGAGGTCGATGGCTCAAATTGTGGACCTGAGATGGGAGAGGGCGCCCTGGGTGGGAGGGTGACACAGGAAAGGGTCGGTGCTTGTACCTGGGGGTCCCCATGGGGCTCACCTCCATCTTTGCCTGTCCCTGGGGCTGACCCATTTGCTGTCAATCTGCAGGCTGCCCTATGCTGGCTACTTCGGTGGTGTCTCTGGGCTGAGCAAGTCCCAGTTCCTGAAGATCAATGGCTTTCCCAATGAGTACTGGGGCTGGGGAGGAGAGGACGATGACATCTTTAATCGGTAAGTGCCCAACCCCTCACTAGCACTGACTGGTTGGGGTGTACCAGGCTCCCCACCGAGCACTGACGTAGCACTCTTACAGCACTGGTGTTCCCGGTTTTGTGGGGGATGTGCATGGGCCATACCACATGTCAGGGAGGGATTGAATTACACTCCAGCTTTACTGTTGATGACCCTCATGGATGGAACTGGCCTCTCCCAGGGTGCTGGGGGGCTGCGGGATACTCCTCTGCCTCCCCTGTGGCTGAAGCCCTGCAGTGTGGTATGTGCTGCACCCACAGGGTGGTGTGCCTGTGGGCTCTGCTCCATACAAGGGCTGGGATGCTAAACTTGGATGTGTCCAGGGCTGAGATTAAAAACTTGGAAGCATCTCAGTCGTGGCCGTGCAGCAGCCACGCAGTCATTCCTGATGGCAGCCGGCAGGCAGCAGTACAGCTGCGTGTGGAGCAGAGCCCAATCCCCGCACACCCTGCATTGGGTGCCAGAGCTGGACAGTGGCCACCTCACCTCCTGTGGGTTCCCCCACAGTGCTGCCCAGGGGAGCAGTGTGCAGCCAGCGGGGTGTAACCAGCCTGTAATGGCCAGACGAGCAAAACACCCTTGTGAGAGCCCTGGGCATGTGGCACAGTTGTGTTTTCCACACAAGGTGGGCTCGGGGTGGGGGAAAAGAAGTGTGTGGAGCTCTGGAAGAGCTTCAGGCAGCCCTTGATCTGAGGGAAGGGCTCCAAGGAAAGGGCTAGGCAGCGGCATTCAGGGAATGTAAAGGGCAGGGGCCGCAGAGGGAGGGAGGGAGGGACGGATGGCTGCACATGGATGGCTGCCTGTGCGCGGCACAGGCTGAATGCAGCTGCCAGCCCCTGGACGGGAGTGGCGCTTTGGGCACACTGCCGTGGGGCATGTGGCACCCTGGGTCGTGACCTTGGCCTGGGCGGGGCCTGGCTTTGCTCATCTTGGCTTGGCACAGCTTTGTTTAACCAGGGACAGGTTTATTTTGCCTGGGGTCTGACCCTGGAGGTCTCTGGGCTGGGGAATGTCCCACCCTGGTGCCTGTACACTGATCCCACCCTGCTCCTGGCCCCCAGCATCTCCCTGAATGGCATGAAGGTGTCGAGGCCCGATATCCGCATCGGGAGGTACCGCATGATTAAGCATGAACGCGACAAACACAACGAGCCCAACCCGCAGAGGTGAGTGAGCCGCAGGGCTGGGGCTGCTGGGACACTGGTCAATCACTTGGCTGCTCACCCCCACAGAGGTCCAGCACTGCTGGCACTACAGCAAGACATCCCCCCATCCTCATCCTGCGCTTCTTTCCACCAGATTCACCAAGATCCAGAACACCAAAATGACAATGAAGCGGGACGGGATCAGCTCGCTGCAGTACCGGCTGGTGGAGATCTCCCGCCAGCCCATGTACACCAACATCACGGTGGAGATTGGCAGGCCACCGCCCCGCCTGGCCCGCGGCTAGTGCTCCTGTCAGCGGGAACCCATGGGCATGGTGGGTTTTGCCCCAGCTCAAGAGCCAGGACTGGACAGGGATGTTTTCTGCCTACTCTGCTGCCTTCTGGAGACGGCTGCCCCCCAGCCGGCCCTTTGGTCCCCAGGATTTCTCTGTCCCCCCCATCCCCACGAGTGTGTTTGCAGGACCCCTGCCCCATACGTGGTGTGTTGGTGGACGAGCCCGGCTGCCCTGCGAGCGGCTCCTGGCACAGAGGGAGGGGGCAACCCCAGGCCTGGCGAGGAGCCCCCAGTCCATGCCAGCTCCTGCCTGCACCCTGGGCGGGGAGGGTGAAATCCTACTGCTCTGTGAGAGCTGGAAGGTCCCCACCAGCGCTGCGAGAAGTGGGGTGCAGGCTTCCCCCTTTATCAGCGCTGGAGCCACTGCTGCCCCAGCTGGGGATGGGAGCAGCCTGAGCCCCCCAGGCAGGCAGGATCAGGGCAAGGTTGCTGCCCTGGCCGGGCACTGCCCGTGCTGCTGGGCACACAGACGTGGCTTGCTGTCTTCCTCTGCTTTAGTCTGGTGCTTAGAGCCGGGCCCTGTCTCAGCTCTGCCAAACAGAGACCTCTGATTAGCGAATGCCCCTCGCTGTGCCTCAGTTTTCCCAGGGCTGGGGGGATGGCAGCTGTATCCCATCCCCCTTCCCCAAAGGCAGGTGCTGTGTGTGTGTGCAGCCCCTGCCTGTGCCGGCCCTCACCTGCCCTCCCCCCTTTGGTGGGGGAGATAGGGCTCATTTGAACCCCCAGCCCCTTTTGGTGGGGGCTGGTGCAGCCCCCCTCTAGCAGGGAGGGAATCTTCCCCTTGAGGTCTCCCTTTGTCTGCCTTCCCCCTTCCAGGCCAGGGGCAGGGGGGCTGCAGGCAGGAGAGGCCGGGACCATGCAGGGCGGGAGCCCTGTGCCCCTCCATGGGACTGGGAGCCCCAGCACCCCTGACGCTCCACGGGGGGCTGGGAGCAGTGGGGTTGGGAGTGGGGCAGCTCACCAGGGCTGGGGGGCACCGGTGACTTTTGTACATTTGAATGTCTGACCCTTTTTTCAGCGTACGTTGAATGCAGCGTTCGGTCATAGAGACCGGGGGTTTTGTATTTAATAAAAGTTTGAAAAATTGGCAGGGTTTGTGAGGCTGGGTGGGGGTGGGAGAAAGCACCATCTGATGAGGAAGTGGGATTGTGGAGTATAGAGGGGAAGTCCTGTCTGCCACCTTCAGCTGCTGGCTGGGAGGCAGAGCCCCTGCCTCACCCTGTCCACCCTTGGGGGCCCCCCTGGCTCCCTAACAAGGTGCCCAGCCCCAGCTAGGGCAAAGTGCACAGGGCAAAGCCAGCTGCCCTCACTGTCCCATGGACATTTGCTGCCCTTCCATCCATTTGGGGACAATGTTCTCCCCTAGCAGGGATAAGCCCGTGTCCTCCATCCTCTGCCTTACCTCCAGCTGGTTTTGTATGTCCAAGTAGGGCAAAGGAGAATTCCCCAGGACGCAGCCTCGCAGTTCAGTGCCAATACCTGGCATCATGGGATAAGAGCTGCACCCATTAAGTGTGGTCCCCCACTCTTCAACCCCTCCCTCCTGTCACATGGATGGTTCCCAAAGAAGGGCACAGCAGGACACAGCCTCAGGAATATAAATCTCATTAAAATCTAGGATACTTTAGAACTCTACACCGTGGCGGACCCCCAGGATTTCTCTGTCGCCCAGAGACACTGGCACAGGCAGCGCTGCCCAGGGACGCGCGCGTTATTGCTAACAATTAGAGGTGAAGAGTAGCGGCGTGACTCGAGGGGCAGGGCACGGGCACCATGCGGGAACCTGCACCCCTCGCTGCGGCACAACGGGGGGGCTCAGGACGGGGAGCTGGAACATCCTGCTGGGGCTCACTGCCCACCGCCTCCCGCCACTGTGCCAAGCTGTGCCATGTCCCTGTGCCAGCCTCGGGGCTGCAACATAGGGAGCAGAGGGTGCTGGCTGGGAGGGGAGCAAGTGGGGTGGGAAGGGTCTCATCCCATCCACCCCAAATCAAGAGCTCCAAGCCCTTTGGCTGGAGCTGGAAGACAGATTTAAAACCGCCCGGCCTTTGCCAGTGCATCCTGTTCCACTAATACTGGTTGGGGACTGAGCATCCCCAGATGGCTCGGAGCGAGTGGGCTGGTGCAGCCCTTCGTGTCTCCGCTGGTACCTCTTACTAAGCAGCAGCTGGGGGAGGCCGGTCTGTCCTGCTCCCCCTTAGCACCATGGAGGGGTCCTCCCCTGCCAGTGCTGGGGCTGCCAGGGAGAGCTGGACCTCATCCCTGTCTGGTTACCCCCCGGCCAGGCTTAAGTACTCCCCAGGCTCCTGCCCCACCATGGGGCAGGCAGCAGCACTGGGCTGTGCCCACACTGCTTGTGGCTGTGCCCAGCTTCGTAGGCGATGCCTGGCCACCCAGAAGGGCACCCACAGCCCCCAGTGGGGCCACAGGGTGGAGGGGTGCATGGAGGGGAGCATACCAGCTCAGTGCCTGCACAGCCCCGACGTACCGTGCATATGTGCATGCCCACGTATGCCACATGTGTGCCCATGCTGTCTGTGAGGGACACACACGTGTACACACGTGTGCTCTTAAGTGCTTGTGTCTTGTGCTGTCAGATCCCCCTGCCAGTGCAAGCACCATGCTTGCCCCCCATCTCCCTGTTCTGGCCTGGTGCCTGGCACCACCCCTGGGCATGACCACCTGTGAGACCCAGTAGGCTCTGAGCCACAGTGGGTGCCCACCCAGGCTGGGGGTCCCTGCAGTGCCAACCCCTGCCATGGTGGCCTTGTGCACACACAGGCTGCGGGCAGTCCTGGCATGCCCAACCCTGGTCCCAGCCCATGTCCTCCCCGTGGGAAGGTCAGGAGGGTGCCCCATGGCAGGGCAGGCTGCCTGGCTTAGGGGGATGGGGTGGGAGCCCGGGAGCATCCCACCCCCCCCCATCCCGTGCATACCCCCAGGTCAAGGCCCCTGCAAAGTGCCTCTGGCTCCCGGCCCTCCCGGGGCTGTGCCCCCTCCTCTCTTGTCCCAGCGTTGAGCACAAAGGTTACCGTAAACACGAGGGTTAACGAATGCCACGGGGGCGGGGGCGGGAGGGATTAACCAGCGAGGAGGTGGGGGGGTCTCGGGGATGGGTGCTGAGAGCCCCCGTGGTCCGGTGTGGCCCGGAGCCAGGCTCCGCCAGCGGAAGGTGCGAGAGGGGTTAGAGGGGTGCGGGGATTGTGGGGGGTCACAGTCTGGAGTCCTGGCTGTGGGCTGAGCCATTGCTGCCCTGCACAGGGGATGCAGCTGCTGCCTCACTCTGGCCCTTCTCTGGCTGCAGGGGCTGCACCTCCAGGTGGGACTCCGTGGAAGGGCTGAACGCCGGGGCGTAGCGCCCACTACGGTGCTCTGGCAGCGCTGGGCCCCAGTCCTTGCTTGCCTTGGTAGCATTTTTCAAGCGCTAGAGAGAAAGGGAGAGGATGGAGACAAGATTAGCACCCACCATGCTCCCCTGCCCCAGTCTGCACCAACACGCCAACACTTTCCAGGGGTGCACAGAAATGTGGTGCCCTATGCGTGCTGCCTGCATGCAGGCACTGCTGACAGCTCCAGTGAGGTGAGGGACAGCCTTGCTAGCAGCCCCAGGTGGGACACAGACAAAGAGGTGTAGCCCCTAGCCACCCACCTCAAGCAGTGTGTCCCCCTCAGAACGGCACACTTTGTAGATGGCGTAGATGGGGATGCAGATGACGGAAGAGAGTGCCATGAGGAAGCCGATGCTGATGGCCCAGGTAGGGTAGACGTACTCATTGTAGGAGATGGGCCGGTACTGGATCACTGTGAAGACCAGGATGAACTGGGAAGGGATAAGCAGGATCAGCCAGTGGGGAGCAGCTAGCTTGCTCTGTGCCTCCACAACTTCCCCGCTCTGCCCTATTCCTGCTCTCCTGAGCCCAGCACTCTCCTCTTCAAGGGATGCCATATCCAGGTGAGCTCCTTGCCCCCTCCTCCCACAGCCCAAAGCCCCATGGTTGCGATGCTCACAAATATGATGGCAGGTGAGATGAAGCGCCAGCAGATCTGGAAGAAGAGTGGGGGAGGAAAGCCCAGCATCATCTCAATGTCCTTGAAGTAGTTGCGGTGCCCTGGGGAGAAAAGTGACCATCAGCCCTGGTGATGACCTGAGCCCCCTCACTGGCTCCAGCCCCCGCACTATCGTGGGGACCCGCCAGCCTCCCCAGGCTGCAGCTCCCGATTGGGCGGCAGCCTCCCCATGTAGCACAGAGCTGGCCACTGATTGGCCACATGTCAGAGCAAGCTCTTCCCCATTGGCTGGCTGGGTCAGCCCTACCGTCCGGATTGGCTGCAGGCAGCTGCACCTACCATAGATGTACATGATGGCCACGCACATGATGCAGGAGATGACCACCAGGGAGAAGCTGGCGGCATAGTTGTCCATCAGTAGGAGCCAGTAGATGCCCGCCTGGAAGACAGACCCAATTGGCACAGCTGCCCCTGCGGTACCACCACTGCCGGCAGGGCAATGGCACAGCCATGCTGACTGTGCCGGCAGCACACAGCTTGGATACTGCCACCACAGCTGGCATGGCAATGCCTGATGCCACAGTCAGCATGGAGACACTTAATGCTGGGTACTGTCACCAGTGTTGGCATGGCAAGACCAGGCCCTGGCTGTCACTACCATCACGGTGGCAACAAAGTGGATGTAGCTGATGAAGGTGGCCGTAGCAATGGCACCCCGTGGCAACAGTCCTATGGTCACCTACCTGCGTGGTGAGCGGCACGCCCAGCAGGAAGCCAGCCACAGCCACTCCCAGCGTTACAAAGGTCTTTTTGCGGATGATCCACTCGTTGCCCACCTCATCCACAATGGCCGTGACCAGAGTCTCCAGGAGGCAGAACTGCGTATGGGGCAGAGGGGGCAGCATGTCACCACCTTGGCCCCACCATGCCACCCCATCTGAACATGCTGGCTCCACCATGACCTACCTGTGTACCCAGCCCCAGGAGGATGAGCATAAAGAAGAAGAGAACGGACCACAGTGGCGAGATGGGGAGCAAAGTGAGAGCCTCAGGATAGGCGACAAAGGCCAGGCCCGGCCCATGGTCAGCCACCTTGGAGACATCCACACCCAGGTGGTTGGCCATGAAGCCCAGGATGGAGAAGATGACGAAGCCAGCATAGACGCTGGTAGCACAGTTGGTGATGCTGATGATGATGCTGTCCCTGTGGGAAGAGGAGTCAGGGCTGGCAGCGGGCATGAGGCAGTGGCAGGGCTGAGGGGCCGTGGTCGGGCACTCACCGGTAGCAGTTGTTGTTGAACTTGTTGTAGGAGGCCATGGTGATGAGCCCGCCCCAGGCACAGCCCAGCGAGTAGAAGATCTGCGAGGCCGCATCACCCCACACCTGTGGCAGTGGGATGGTCAATGCTGTGCCCCCAGCCCCGCTCAGCCCTGGCTACCCGCCACCCTTCGACCCTGCTCACCTTGGCATTGAGGATCTTGTCCCACTGGGGTGTCAGGTAGTACATGATGCCAGTGAGGGCCCCCTCCAGCGTGATGCCGCGCACGAAGAGGATGGTGAGCACCACGTAGGGGAAGGTGGCCGTGAAATACACCACCTGTGGGGCAGCACCTTAGTGAGGTGGGGATGGGGGCAGAGGCAGGGACACAGGCAGCTGGCTACAGTGTGGCTATGGGCTGGGGTTATGGTCCAGAGTGTGGAGTAATAGACCAGGAGAGAAGGGATTATTGTCAAGGAGGTGGGGCCATGGCCACATGGGAGGAGCTATGTCCAGAAGGGATGTGGCCAGGTCACAGGGGTGTGGCCTTTCCCAGAATGGGAGGAGCATACAGAGGGCGGGGACAATGCCAAAAGAAGAGGAGCTGTGCCCAGAAGGATGGGGACATATCCACAACGGGAGGTTAATTCCCAGTAGGGTTGGGGTTATGCCTTATGGCCATCTACCCTGAAGACATGTCCACACCCACAGGGAGGGGCCTGGGAAGGGAACACACAGGTACCTTCCCCGAGGATTTCACGCCCTTGATGAGGCAGAGGAAGACAACGACCCAGGAGACACCGAGGCAGCCGAGGAGGGGCAGCCGCACCTCGCCCAGGTTCCCGATGTCATCTGACAGGTTCAGCACATACCTCCTGTATGGGGAGGGGGCAGCAGTGTCAGTGGAGCCCCACCATCACCACCTCCCCCATCCCCGATCCCAGGCCTTGGTACCTCCAGTACTCCTCGCTGGGGCTGGTGCGCTTCTGGGTGGTGTTGAGGAGCTGGGTGAGGTTGAGGGCAGCATGGCTGGAGAGGTTCCTGTCCAGCACCCCCACGCAGTCGGGCGTGTTCCAGGGGTTGCTGCAGTATGTCCAGGGCAGCACGTGCGTCATGGACACAAAGAAGTAGTAGAAGGCAATACAGATCACCACGTTGTAGTAGATCCCGATGTATGTGGACACCACCATCATCCCGTAGCCCACGCCTGGGAACAGCACCGGGGAGGGGTGAGCGGCAGGGTGCAGCGGCGCGGCACGGGCACGGCGCACAGCACCAGGGGTTGTGGCATGCCAGGAGCAGGCTGCATGCAATGCTGCCAGCAGCCTTGCAAGCTACGCTGAGGCTCAGCACCAGGCTGTGGCACAGGTGTGAGGAGCACTGTGCATGGGATCCTCTACCTCCAAACAAACCCAGTATTGCTGAGGGTCCCCTGGGACACAAGGCAATGCACACAAGCTGCAGGCAGACCCTTGGGGTCTGCAGCCCAAGAGAACAACTGGGTGGGGGTCACTCCTGACTACAGTGACTTTAGGCCTTCAGTTACCTGGTGGCATGTGACAGGCCACACAAGCACATGGAAGTGCACCCCAGGCTCAGCATGCCACTGTGCAGAGCACACAGGAGTGTGTGCATGGGTTGCTTGCACTCAGACATGACATTTCGGGCACATCAGCTGGCAGGCAGCCCGCAGGCATGGGCCAGGGGAGCCAGCAGCGTGGGAGCATGCCGGTAAGCCAGGAGATGCACCTGGAGCAGGGTCCAGCCATGGCAGGGCAAGCACGTGGGCACAGCACCCACTGCCTATGGTCCAGGGAGACAACTGCAGAAGCATGCCCACAGCTGGACATGCCACAGCGTGTTCAGGGGACCTGAGCAGCCTCTGCAAGAGTGACGTGCTGGGGACACGTGTGGCATATGCAGGGACGTGTGTGTAATGCCTGCAGTGGATGCCAGCGCAGGGCTGGGGTTTGCGCAGGAGATGCGACGCGTGTGCAGGCGCACGTGTAATGCGCGCAGGGGATGCCAGGCGGGCTGTGCAGGGCAGCGTAGCCAGGGTGGGCATGTGTGCAGGGGACCTGTGCAATGCAGAGCGCGATCCATGCGCGGGGCATGCGTGTGCAGGGCTCCACGAGCCGCGGGCGCCTGCACCGGGCCATGTGATGTGCCAGAGGTGTGCGTGCACCCCACGGTGCGTGCGGGTCACAGCGGCTGCCGGGCACTGTGACAGCAGGTGCCCCATGCTGGCGTGTGCCAGTAGGGACAGGCAGCTCCTTACCTTTGAACATGGGGCTGACCCTCCAGACACCGAGGCAGCCCTGGCTGGCAAACTGCCCGAAGGAGAGCTCCATGAAGAAGAGGGGGATGCCGCAGAACACCAGCATGATGAAGTAGGGGAACATGAAGGCACCTGGTGGGCAGGAACCAGAGGATGAGTAGGCAGTGACCCCAGGCACAGCTGTGATTCCCATGCCCCGCACCCCAAGAAATACCATGC
This sequence comes from Gymnorhina tibicen, assembly GCA_013399875.1. Lineage (NCBI taxonomy): Eukaryota > Metazoa > Chordata > Aves > Passeriformes > Artamidae > Gymnorhina > Gymnorhina tibicen. The sequence continues at coordinate 1,116,036 of VXAZ01010408.1, read as the reverse complement.
AGGGCTGGGATGCACACCTGCCCAGAGGAACCCCACTCCCCTGGCCCCCTGACACCCACCTCCCCCATTGCGGTAGCAGAGGTATGGGAAGCGCCAGACGTTGCCTAGGCCCACGGCGTAGCCCACGCTGGTCAGCACAAACTCGATCTGGTTGCCCCAGTTGCCACGCTTGACACTCTTCTCCTGCTTGCCCTGCTCCCCAGGCACGGCGCCGTTCTGCAGAGAGATGCCATGGGATGTGTCAATTGGGGACCCCCCCACTGGCCCCGTTGGAAAGGTGACAGCCGCCAAGCAGGGCTGGGTGGTCCCCGGCATCCTTCCCCATCCCGCCCCCCTGCCTGCCCCTGCCGCCCGCCACGCACAGGCAGTGCCAAGGAGGGGGAGGGCAGTGGTGTCGGCCCCCCCCTCAGTGAATGGCTCTGCCCAGAGCCCGGCTGCAGGGAAGGGAGCGCCTGCAACTCATACAAAGCAGGTCCAGGCGCCAGAGCACAAAGGGGCCTCTGTTCCTGTGCACCCCCTCCGTGCGCCCAGCAAGAGAAGTCCTGCTGGGTGGCCACTGCCCACGGCTGGGGGGGAAACTGTGGGACCCCCGGGTTGAAGCAGAAGCCCCTCTCAATGGGAAGTGAGGTGCAGTGACTAGAGCAGGCAGGGGGCTGGGTACCCCCCTGGAAAAAGCATCCTGCAACAGCCAGGGTCCTGCTGCCAGCTCAGCACCAAGCAAGGGCACCATGCTTGGGCAGCTCACAGGGGGTCCCATGCAGTGGGTCTCCTGAGTGGACAGCCCCTGTGCCCAGCCCCTGTCCCTCACTGCAGGGGACTGGGGGGCAGGGGGGCAGAAGGGGGCAAGAAAGAGCGCTTTGTGCAGACTGCCACACAATGTGAGCTCACACCAAGGAGGACAACAACAACAGAGATAAGTGCCCATCACCCCGGCAGGGATGGCACCCATCACCCCATGGCTCTGTCCCAGCACAGTCCTGGGGTCTTACTAATGTCCTGTGCGGATGCTGTGGAGCTCTGGCAGGTTGGGCTGAGGGCAGATGGCATTTCGCAGTGCAGGGGTGCCCCAAGCCCTCCCTTCCCCACCTGAGGCCAGGTGATGGATGGGTGCATGGGGCAAGGGTGCTGGTTTCCAGTCCATAGCCCCACAGCACCCATACTCCCACAGGAGCAGCACAGAGTGCCGGCAGCCCTAGGAGCCTGTTGGAACTGCACAGTGCTGGTCTCACCACCGCGGACACCCCAGTGACCGTGCCCACCTCATGCCTCTCCCCCAGCTGCCCCCTTCTCCATGCGCCCCCTGCAATGGCTGACGCCGGCAGTGACTGGGCCACAAATGGGAGCCGTCACTTTGGATCCGCTCACGCCGGCGGGGCGCAGGCAGCAGGCGCGGTGCACCTAACCGTATCATTTGATTAGGGCCGGCACAGCCGGGACGTGATGCCCAGCGACTCCGGCACCGCGCTGCCAAACAAAGCCATCTGCTGCGAGCGGGGCCCACACGCGCCGCAGGCGGCGGGGGGGCTGCAGGGGAGCGGGGCTGCACGAGATGGGCGACGGGGGATCGGAGGGCACTTTGGGCAGGGCTATAGGGGCAATACGCTGCCGTGCCCAGCCGGGGAGCCAGAGTGCCCACACCCGACCCTGTGAGCCAAGGGTCCATCAGAAACAAACTCACAGCAGCTCTGGGTGCTGGGAGACCTCCCTCCGAGCAGAGGTTCTTATTGTGGGGTGTTGTGCAAGAGCAAGACTCAGGGGTCTCCAAGGCGGGGGACAGGACACCGGCAGTGTCCCCATGCCAGGGCACACTGCCTGCTCGAGCAGACGGATCCGATCGGGAAGCCTCTGATTAAGCTGCTCGCACTAACGAGGCTCCTAATGAGCAGCACAGCCAGCAGGAGTGGGGGCAATGCTCCAGCCTCCCTGACAAAGGGTCTGGTGAGGGGACCAGATACACTACATGGCCCCGGCTCAGCCAGGAGCCCTGGTGCCCAAAGGGGACCTCATCCCTGTTCCAAGCCATCGCTCTGCTCAGGTGACCCTGGCTTCACCCCCAAGCCTCATGGAGCACCCCAACTTTGAGCTGCCTGGCACCAGTGCAATGAAACTGCCAGGCCTCTGTTGCTCCCTCCTCCTTTCCTGCAGCACTGGGCTTTGGTGCACTTGTCCCCGATAAGGGGGCGGCCACATGTGTGTCCATGCATGCACAAGCGAGCACACGTGCGCGAACACTTGCATGCTCAGCCATCAGCTCACTGCAACCCCCCCTCCCCAAATCTAGGAAGGTCACCCTGCCCTTTACACTCATTAACCACCCTCCCAACCCCACATGGTAAAAGAAGGGGGTGGATAGAGAGAACCCAGACATCTGGGAAGATGAAACTCCCCCCTTTCCCTGCTGTGGGAATGGGACAGAGCTGGAATGCAAAGGGAAAGCTACCACCCAGCAACAGTACAGTCTCTGGGGGGACCAGGTCCTGCTCCCAGGCCCCAAATTTTCCATGCATGTAATCCAATGCAGCTTCAAAGGATGCCTGGCTCGGGTGATAACATCAGGGAGGAGGAAGGATGCCACAGGCACCCCAAATGTCTCCAGAAGGGAAGTTCCAAAAGGGAACGTCCGTAACATTGCACAGGGGGACGTTTGGGGTGCCCGGCGTATCCTTCCTCCCCCTTCCCCAGGGAACCCCCCATACACCATGGCCAAAACTTCCCCAGCCCAGCAAAGCAGGCATCATCCATCACCCCGCCTGGCACCAAAGCCTTTCTCATGCTAAGCAGCATCGCCTCACACAATGACAGCTTGGCTGGGGTGCCCGGATGCCCCCCACTTCCCTAAGGGGCCCTGATTTATGGCTGGGAAGCTTGTGGTGGTGGCAGGGTTGACACTGGAAGGGGATGTCCTCATGGGAGGCATCTCCAGCACGAACCCCCTCCTCTTTTTTCCCCATTCAAACTGCCCACATGGGGGTACGCCAGCCCAGCAGAGGCACTCTGTGGGCCACAAACCTTATCCAGCCCCCCATGAACCAGTGAAGGACCCCCAATTTCTCCATTCAACCTCCTACTGGGGAGCTGTCAGGGCTGCTCCTGCAATGCCAGCATAGGGTACCAGTACCCCTGATGTCATCAGCCTGATGTCATCGCTCATTGCCATGGCAATGGCAACAAAATCATGGCTGTTTCAGGGGCTGCTGGAAGATAGAAAAATATGCTAATTACATCATTTGCCACAATAGTGGCTCTTCCAGGGCAAGAAAGTGGGGAGCAGGATGCTGGAGGCAGGTGAACCTCAGCCTGAGGTGGAGGTCCCAAGGGATGGAGTCACTTAAAGAGGGGGTGTCCTGGGTGCCTTTGCTGACTGTCTACTGGTCCTGGGTGCTGGGGGCCCTATAATCAGGCCCTGCACTCCTTGTCCCTGGCACATGGGGTAATGAATCCACATCCCTGCATCAGAGGTTGCTGTGCCCTGCCAGCCTGCGCATCCTGGCTCTGCCAGCCTCACCAGCACATCCTAACTCTCCCTACCCTCTCTCTCTGGTGTCCAGTTCCATGTTTGCCCCTGTCCCGGTGTAGCAGAGGCATGTTGTGAGGGAAAAGGCATCTGGCAGGGCCTGGGCGGCGGCAGCAGCACCATCCATGGGTGCTGGGGACAGTTCCAGGGCTGGGGTAATGCAGTGATGAGGGGCACGCCCAAACCCCAGGACCTCCCAGGAGTATTACACAGCCTTCACCACCCCTCAACGCAGAAGGCTGTCCAGCCCCTGAGTGTGCTCTCTGAGCCACCCACAGCAGCACCAGTGCTGCCCTGGGGTGCCATGGCGGGGCCAGGGCAAACTTGGACATTGCTCACTGATGTCCATGAAAGGGAAGAGGGAAGGGGAGGAGAAGGAGAATCTCTGCTATACTCTGCCCCTGCAGCACTCAATTGCAACTCAGGTGCTGTGCACCTCTTCCCCAAAATCAGTAGATTCCAGGGATAACAAACACACAACCGTCAGGCAATCTCTTCTTGCTCCCAACACAACTGAGGCCACGGAGGGGTTTGGTGCCATGCTCTGCCCTCCCTCCCCTGGAGCACCCCACATCAAAGGCTGTGGGGCTTGGGGGTACCTCTCCAACATGCCACGGCACAACTCTACAGCTGCGGCTCAGCCCTGCAGAGCCACCACCCCGAAGACAGTACAAAGGGTTTTGGGGAGCCATGAGCGGTGGGGGGACGGCACTGGCACGGCCACCATTCAGCCTGGCCCGCCCCCCACTCTGCCCCCCAGACCCTGCTCTCACCTGCCCACTGACCTGCTGAGAGGGTCCGAGGGGGCCTGGCTGCTCGCAGCTGCCATCCGGGGGCCCAGGCTGGACGGCTCCGTGAGTCCCCAGCTTCATTGGCACCTCGGGCTCCGGCGCAGCAGCAGCCGCCCGCCCTCTCGCCTTCCCCCGCCCGCTGCCTCCAGCGCTTGGCATTGCTCCCCACTTGCCTCCCAGCCAGGCTCGGCCCCCTGCCGCCCGCCCCGACGCAGCACCGGCGCCCCACCATGCCACCTGCCCTGGCACCATCCCTGCCCGGCCCACCCCGCAGGCACTGCCGTGCCTCTAATACCCCCCACGAGCTGTACCCTCACGAGCCAGGTGCCCTCCCCGGCTCGTGTAGGCAGGGCAAGGCAGAGCAGGCTGCACAGCGGGCTCAGCCCTGTCCCACTTAATGAGGCCTCATTAGCGGGGTCCAGCTGCTCGCAGCCCTGCACGCTCCAGTGGGCAGCACTGCCCTCCCCGCGGGCACCGCTGCCCGTCTGGTCGGGGCCAGGAGCTGCTCTGGGAGCACGGCAGAACACGACATTCCCTCAGAGCCCCCTATTTCCATGCCTCAACATCTCGAGCCCCAAACATGCATTTCCTGCCCCCATGGCCATCATCCATGGAGCAGCTTGGCCCCGCATGCCCAATCCCAACCCTGGACATTCAAGGGCTGCAGGGACGGGGCATGGCCCTGCTTGGGGATAGGGGCACAGGGACAAGCCTGTCTGCTGGCACATCCCCAGCCTGGTGCCATGCTACTTCACTTAACGTCATACTGTTGGTGACATCATGAGGTTGCCATGGCAACCCCTACAAGGTCACTGCCCCGAGGGGGACCATCTGGCTGGCAGGAGGGCTGTGCCAAGACCCCTGCACTGCCCAGGCACCCCACAGCCTCCCTGCTCACCCCTTTGCCAGCAGGGGGTGGTACCCTGGTGGGGTGCTGTGTCCCATAGGAGGCCAGGCAGAGGGTGCCTCGCAGCCAGGCTCGGGGTGCCCCAGCTGCTCCCAGCCCTGCATCCCGGCTGGGGAGTGTGGCCAAGGCGCCAGCGACGCATGATGGTGCACCGAGGGCGGGGGGACGGGCCGGCGCTTTCAGGCAACCATCTGGGGTCCGGGCAGCAGTGGCCGTGGGCGCACACGTGAACAGCACACGTGTGCGGGGTGGGCACTCAACCTCCCACATGCCAGCACCCAGTGCTTGTCCCTGTCCCCTCCTGCACCAGCCACCCAGTAGCTTGGGACATGTCCCACCCACGGGATGGCAGCACCCAACTGTGCTCCCCAAGACAAGTGCAAGCCAAGAGCCACCCCCTGCTGTGCCAGCCCCAGTGACCCCAGCCATCCTGCCCTACATGCAACCAGGCAGCTCTGTGTCCCGACACCCCACAAGGTGTGTGGGCACCTTGTGGGCATCCCTCCACGCCCCAGTTCAGCTGCATCACTTTGCCTGGGCCACCCGTGTGCCACCACCAGATGTCTTGCCCTGGGCACGCTGCACCCCCTGCCCCTTAGAGCAGCCTGAGCACAGCACAGCAGGACCCACTGCTCCGTCCTGGGGATGCCAGATCCTGCGCCAGCCCTGCCCCGTGGGAGTAAAGTGCTGCTCCCCTGGCAGCCCAGCCAGCAGACAGAGAGGACAGCCAGCTGCATGGAGACACACTGCTAGCAACAAAGGGCCTGCCATAGGACCCTCACCTACCCTGGCATTTTGGTCCCCACCCACCCTGGCTGGCGGTGCTGGGGCTGGACTAGAGAGACAGGAGCAATGGGTGCATGGGGGATGGTCCACAGGTCTTCCAGGCCCCTGACAGGGCTGTAGGGTGACTGGGGTAGGAATGATGCCCAGGGACCTGTCCCGGTGCCACTATCCCCTAGCTGAGTGCTTCCCGACAGGGCTGCCTTTCTCCGGCCCCATTCTACCAGGGCAGACATGATTCTCCCGGGGCGTTCAGGCAGAAAAATCCCCCGCCAGCCCCCCCATCACTGCCCCTTGGTATTCCGGGAAGGGCTCCCGCAGCCAAAAGCCACTTCCGCAGCTCCTGCCGCTGGTCGGTGGCACTGCGCCGCTGGGGGTGTCTGGAACCAGCAGGGACCCCCCAGCCCTGACCCCCCTGCAGTGCAGTGGGAGCAGCACACCAGTGTGTAGTCAGGGTGGTCTTGGGTGACAGCAGGAACCTACCTGAGCTGGGCAAGCTGCAGCCAAAGGCTGCCCAGCCGTGCCAGCAAGGCAGCCCTGGGAGTCAGGAGCCACTGGCAATGTTGGAGTCTAAACAAAGCACCCCAAGGACAACAAAACAAAATGTCCTTAAAGGCCTGGTAGGGAGAGGCAGTCAGACCCTCCCCTGTGGCTCACAGGGATCCCCTCAGCCCAGCCACACAGGCACTGATCCAGCCCCCAGTCCTGCACTCTGTTCGATATCCACAGTCAGAGCAATTCTGGGGCTTGGGAGCAGTAAGGTGGGCACAGCCACTCCCAACCCCCTCCTGTTTTGGAGTGAGCATTCAGAGCTTCACAGGACCACCCAAAACACAGATCCTGAAAAAGCAGTACACATCACCCTCATTCTCCAGGCCCCAGCCGACAGGTGGGGAAACTGAGGCACAGCTGCACATCACCCAGATGCTGCCTCCATCACCCCTGTCCCTCCCCAGGTGGGGCACAGCAGGCACTGTAAACTTGTCCAGCCCCAGGCACTGCACACAATGCTGGGCAGGGGTTGCACAGTGAGAGCCTGGCTGGACTGGGGGTGGTGGGGGTGGGAGCTGCACCTGCAGGAAGGGATGAGAGGACAGGCAGGGACCAAACTTTGTGAGGTTACTGGCAGGGCCCTGGAGGCAGGCCAAGGAGATTATGTTCCTTTCCCAGGAACTGCCTACCCAGGCAGCTCAGTAGTCAGAACCTGGCCCACTGCAGCTCCTCCTGGGGCTCTCAGGATGCAGGAATGGGGATGCTCTCACAGGGACCTTTTCCCCACAGACCCCATAGCAGCAATGCCCTGTGCAGGGATATCCTTGCACCCTGCATACAGGAAGAGGTCTGAGAGCCAGGGTGGCCAACACCACACGTATCAGACCCTGTTGCACCTGACACCCTGGCCCTGGGGTGGGCTGGTCAGGTACTTTCGAGAAGCAGGTTAAAGATTTACTGGGAGTGGGTGGGCACTCCAGTGTCTGGCTCCCTGACATGGGTGTCAGGCTCAGCCCTCGCCCCGGTGCGATGCTGACCGCTCTGGTCATAGCAAGAAAACATCAATTGCATGGAGTCATGGCAAGCATCATGTGCAGAAGTGTGCAGACCCCTGACTGTGCCCAGATACATCCTCAGCGCCTCTCTGTTACCAGCCCAGGGCTTCTCCAGAAGAAATCTGCCTTCCTATCCCACCAGCTGCCCCAAGCCCTTCTCTTTTGGGGGCAGGACGGGTGCTGGGCTCCCTGCTGCAGGCACAGCCAGCGGGGCCATGCTGGGACACACAAGCAGAGGAACTGCGTGCACGCGGGTGCGCTGGAAGCACTTGCTGGAGCATGCCGCTCCCCTGGCTCTTGGCTTCCCAGGCAAACCCTGGCTCCCAGCCCTCCAGCTGGAGTGTGCAGCTATTTCAGGAAGCCCCCCGGGAAGGGGAGGGCCCGGTGACCATGTCAATCTCAGAGTTCAGCTCCTATCCTTTGGGAAAAGAGAAAAAGCCAAGCCCAGCCTGGGCTCACCTGCCCAATGCAGCACAGCAACCTGTCACAGGAACCTGAGCTGCCACAAGCATGGGGCCATCACAGCTTTCCAACAAAGACATGCAGTGGGCACATCCCACATCTGCCCAGAACACCAAAGCCACTCCTGGCACAGCTCACAGCACCCTGCAACACACAGCCTGTGAGGACAGAGGGTCAGGCACTTCACCGGTGACCAGAGAAACCTGTCTCTGCCAGTGCACCATCCTACCAGCCCAGTCTCGGAGAGTCCACTGGGAGAAGGCAAAGGGGAAGCGCCCACAATCTGTGCCCCTCTGGGGACACCTGGCTTGGAGGAACACCCACACCCTTTGCCTACAGCAGGCTGGAGAGCCGCCTGCCTAGAGAGCTGGGGTGGGTGATAAGGCTGGGCAGAGCGCCTGAAAAAAGGCGATAGCATCTCCAGGCACAATGAGGCACCACACCCGAAGAGCCCCACAGGCAACAGGCTCATGGAGAGGGAGCATCAGCCCAAAAATCATCATGCTGGGAGAGCACCATGGTGCCACAACCTCAACTGGAAGTCTCGGGAGGGCAAACCAAGTCCTACAAGAGCCCCAATGTCTCACTCCCTGCACTAGGTTCTCTGGGTCCCGGAGGCAGTGGCGCACACCAGCCCGCTCCCCGCACCCCTGCACTTACCAGCAGCCCCTCGCTGCACTTATCGGCCATTCCTGGAGGCTGGAGCACGGTGCCGGCTGCCCAGTGCAGGGTCCCTTGTCTGCCCGCTCTCTGTCACGCTGGCTGCAGCACCAGCACTAGTGTCCTTCAGTCCACCGTCAGAGCAAGCTGGGCAGAGAGAAGACACCAAGAGAGAGGTGACTGGTGGGGTGGGCACATCCCCGCCCCAGGCCTCCCCTTCCCTCCAGGAACTGGGGAGCTGTGCCAGGCAAGTCGCTCCCCTCTACCTGCCCACTGCGTAGCAGGACTCCCGGTGGAGGACGCAGGGCCCGGGGCTGGGTGGGCTGGTGGCAGGGTCTCTTCCTGCTGGCTCCCAGCCCCTCCAGCGTCTCTGAACCCCCTGGCACCCACACGAGCGGCGGCTCCCAGGTGTTTCCCAAGAAGCAGTTAAAGATTTACCCGGTGTGGACAGACGACCTTGCGGACAGCTGGCTGCTGGCCCCCCGGCAGGTGGGCGTCAGGGGCCGCGGGCAGGAGCGGGGGCCCCTTGAGCTCTCCCCCAGCAAGAGATGAAGCTGGAGTGGCTGCAGCACACGACAGCACTGGGGCTGGGCGGTGAGCGGGGCCAGTGCAGGGCTCAGCTGCCGCGCAGGACACAGATGGGAAACGATTGCCTTCTGCCCTGGTGCATCGCATGCACGTGCAGCGCAGGGGGGCCGAGCTGCTGAGCTCTGCCGGGTGCCAGGTGCTGCTGGACAGTGCACGGGCACAGGCATCTGCCTCCCCAGCCCTCACCCCTGCCCCAGCCTGGGGCTGCCGGAGGCCCCAGGGGAACACCAAGGCCTGACCTCGCTGGAAGGGACAGACGCTCTTGCAAAACACCAGTTTGATTGTCTGTGCAACAAGCACCGGTGTTTGCAGATCCTACACCAGTGCTCAGTACCCTTGCTGGCTGAAGAAGGACCCCTGACCTGCACAGAGGGTCCCCGACCACCACCAGCAACAGTCAAACACCCTAGAGCCTATCCCCAGGCTGCCATGACTCTGGAGCAATCAGCAGAAGACCTTAAGACGTAGGGAAGGAGCATGGGCAGTGTAGATAAGGGGCAGGAATCCAGGGGATGTGGTGTGAGCCCCCAGCCCCTCCAGCACAGACAGGCTGCTGCCAGCAGATACTGCATCCCACTGCCAAAACCTCCTCAGCAGTGGCTGCATTTCCAGGGGAGCTGAGATGTCATCACTGCCGCAAGCCTAGCTCATCGCATGGCTCGGGGACCTCTCAAAGGTGGGAGGTGCAGGTTCGGTGGCCAGACCTCCTCCCCATCACACACCTACAGCCGGCCAGCCAAAAGCTGCCCGCCCTGTGGCCCTGAATTCAGACCGGGAACTCATCCCTTGTCCTGGGAAGGGGGAGTGCCCAAGGGGCCGGACGGCTGCCACTCCCCTCGGGGTCTGCCAGGTGCTGATAAGCCTCCATGACTACACAGATGCCGCTGGCGTTGGCTCCCAGGCTGGCAAGGACCGAGCGCGAAGCCAGCGGTGGTGTGGCAATGGGACGGATGCAAGGATGCCCGAGGCTGCAGCATCCCCTGGGACAGCCCAGCACGGACGAGGATGCAAAGCACTGGTGCCACGGGGTGGCTCTCCCAGAGCTGCGGAATGCCATGACAGACCGGAGGGCAGCGCAGCTCGTACCTAAAGCCGGCACGGGTGGCACCGGGGAAATGGGGACACCTGGCCACTCACAGGGGCTCCCAGACAGATGTCACACCTCGGCGGGGAGAGGCAGCCCACGGCACCCAGCGGAAGGCCACGGATGCCTTCGACCGAAGGACTGATTCCCCGTCCCTTCCCGCCCGGCGGGCGGGCGGCCCGAAGCACCGATACAGCCACTGCCACCTGCGAGGCCATCTCTTCCGCCAGCATCCGCCGGGCCCGCTACAGCAGGCT
>VXAZ01010408.1:1072905-1105093 GCA_013399875.1 Gymnorhina tibicen | reverse complement strand
CCCTCTCCTCTCCTGTCCCATCCCCAGTGCTGCTACGGCTGCTGGACGGGCCGGGCACCCGGTGCCGGCGGAGGTGCGCGCCCCTTACCGTGCCCATGCCGACGCCCGGCCCCTCCCGCCGCGCCGGGTGGGCCCGCGGGGGCGCCGCTCCTCCGCGCCCAGCCCGGTGTCGGTGTCGGTGCGATGCCGTACCAGGCCCACAGCCGCCGCCGCCGGTGCTGCCGAGTTAATGAAAGTTTGGAGGTCGGTAGGGGCTGGCACCGCCTCTCGCCCCCGCCGCCGTGCTCCGCCCCCCGCTTCGCCGCGCTCCCCAGCGCCCCGCCTCGGCATCCGCACCGTGCCCGCACCGCGCCTCACCGCACCGGGGGCATCGCGGGCACCGCGGAGGGCAAGAGCGCACGCGGTACGGCGGGCACAAGGGCTACGTATGGCACACACACACACACACACACAGGTGGGCACACGGGTACACACGGCACATACGGATACGTACACACGGCACACACGGGCATGCTGCACACACGGGCATGCTGCACACATGGGCATGCACGGGCACACTATGCGCTTGGCACACACGGGCACCGGTATCCCACATACAGCCCACAGGCACGTGGACATGGAGGGGCATATGCAGGCTTGCACAGGCACGTGGCACGTGTGAACATGTATGGGGCGTACGGTCACACAGAGGCTCCCACTGGGCACATACGCATCCCCGCACGCACGCATCCCTGCACACACGTGTTTTCACACACAGAGGAACCGCCACACACAGCAGGCACACACTGCCAGGGCACAGTGCCATGGCAATCCCGGGCAGCGGGACGGCCGCAGGCTCCAGCCAAGATGCATGAGGTCACTGTTACTGTTGTGCATGTGTGCATTGTGTGGGTGTCTGTTGCACATGTGTGGGTCACACACCCGTCTGTCCATGCCTGTGCATACGTGTGCTTGCTGGCACATGGACGCACACGTGTATGCATGCAAATCTGTACACTTACGCCTATGTAGTTAGGGGTGTGTACACCTGTAGTTTTACATGTTTGCATCCATGTCTGTGGGCATCTACATGTGTGTGCAAACCTCCATGCCTGTGTATGTGTGTCTGCACATGTCTGGGTACATACGTACACATGTATGGGGATGTGGGCGCATATGAACACAGGTGTGGGTGCATGTACTGATACACATGTACCTGTAAATACACATAAATACACATGTGTGCATGTTTCCCCATACCCATGCGCATGTGCACATGTGTGTGCAGCCAGTGCACGCCCCCACATCCCAGGCCAGATGTTTCCAGTAATGCATGACGAGTGCGCCAGGGGCCACCCCTTGCTTGGCTTCTCGCCGAGGCCTCCCTTTCCTCCCCTCTCCTTCCCGATGGGCTTCCCATGTGCTGGGATGGGTGCCTGCTCTCCAGCACCCTGCCCTGCTCTCTGAATCCCTTCCAGTTCCTGCACCTTGGGGCCTTGGCACTGCACTCTGCATCTTCAGGAAGAAGCTGTTGGGGAGCGTGGCAGGGATGCAGCCCAGCACCCCAAGTGCAGCAACAGCACAGCCCTTCCCACATCCTATTAAGAATCCTTTCCACCTCCACAGCCCTGCACACCATCCCAGGGCTGAGCTCCCGGTGTTCCAACCAACTTGGGAAGCATCCCTTACCTGTCTCTCCACGGATCCCTGCTGTCCCTGAGGGTTGGTGCCTGGTTAGGGAAACCCTCTGCAGGGATGGGGTGGAGGTGGGGGCAGTGATGGGGTTGGTGCCCCAGGTGTGACTGTGCAGGCCCCACTGCAGCAGTCTCACCAGTGTGCTGGGGCAGGATGGGAGATGGCTCCAGCACAGTCAGGCACCGACATTGCTTTCGTTTTTTAAGTCTGGTGAAGCCAGAGTCAGGGCTCCCACAGCAGGAAGGGGAAGGTGGCAGCAAAACCAGCGGGTGCTCGGGTCCTCCCACACCCTCACAGCACCTACGCATGGCTGCTCTGCACAAGGAGCCAGGTTGCTCACTAGCACCCTCGCTCTCGGCTGCCTGTGGCCTCACACTCCACCCTGCAGCCCAAATCCGGCACCCAGAACCTGAATCCAGCATCCCACACCCAGTGTCTTGTGTCAGAGCCAGAACTCGGCTGAAGCCCTCACCCCTGCCCCAGGATCTGGGCTTTGGAGAGGAGCTGCCAGCTGTGGAGTTGCAGACTTGATCCTTAAGGGATGGATTTCCATGGATGAAACTTGTGCTTTCAAACACCCTTCTTAGAATCTCTCTCACTTTCTATGCATCTCCTCTGTGCTCTCAACATGGAGGAAGAGGACAAGGGGCCCTGCAGCCCCAAGTGGGTCAGCGAGGGGCTGCTCCTTCCCCCCTGCAACCTCCAAGAGCACCCTACACCTGGGTGCAAACAACTCCTTCCGAGGAGCCCAGCTGCTTTGTGCACCCATGGCTTTGGCCATGGTCCTACCACAACAGTCAGGACTTTCCTGGGCTCTCCTGGTGCCCAGAGGTGCAGCAGGAGCAGAGGGCAAATGTGATCTGTGGGGTGGGGGGCTGCAGTGCCAAAGGAGTTTAGGAGAGGTGCTCCAGCCTGTACTTGTGCCCCCTTCAGCCCTCTCTTCCCATCTGGTAGCAATCATCCCCCCACTCCCCATCTTTTTCATCTCCTTCCTTCCTCATTATCCCTCCCCTAGGCTGGCAGGTGTCACGCTGTCCCCCAAATCCTTGCATGGTGGTGGGGCTGATGCCACAGCACCCTTACCCCAGAGCCATTCAAATCTGTGAGGCTGGAAGTTTCCACCTCTGCGGGCAGGTGCAGCGACCTCCTGGCGTCAGTGCCATCTCCATGGGGGACATGGGTCAACACGCAGGTGGCACCGCTGCCTAGGCAGCACAGCCTCTCCTCTCCTATCTCCACGGGTGCTGTTGCCTGGGAAACCATGGGCAAATGCGGGCAGGGATCCAGAGGGGTGAAGGGTGGGGAGGAAATGCCAACTCCCAACACCTGCGAGAGGGATGGGCTGGTTGAAACACCAGCGATCTCTGAAGATTTCCCATGCACCAGGCCTGCAGCACGAGCTTGTGGTAATCCCCAAGTGGCTGAAGCCCTAATGTGGTCCAGAGCTTGTCCTTGAGTTCAGGTGTGCATCAAATGCAGCAGGATTTAATGCTGTCCCTGCTGTGTGCCTGACATGGAGGTTGGCTCTCCACCTCCCCAGACAGACCCTGGGGTTGTGTCCTGAGCACTTCCTGAACACCGTGAGCCCCAGGACTGCTGGGTCTGGATCTGGACCTGGCACTGAGGTCTCCCTGCAGTGGGATGCTGCATGCAGAACTGGGGGCTCCTTACCCACCCCGCATGGAATGACAGCTCCAGTGCTTGCGTGTATCCTGGGGTAGGAGGAGGCAGGGGAAGGTTAAAGTTCAGCTTTGGTATAATGTGGTACATCACCAAAATCAACCAGTTTTCTTTTAAACCATCTTCTTGGAGGCAGCTTACAGTTCCCCGGGCTGCAGGTCAGCCCCAACGGGCATCAGGCTGCCTGAGGAGCTGCAGAGACTGGGAGACCACTCGCTCTGGAGTGGCCCTCATCCCGGTCCCCCAACTTCCCACCCGAGCACTGGAGCCTGGAAAGGGAGTAAGCTGATGGGGAACAACCTCTGCCTCCAGGATGGGAGGAATGGGCTGGCTGTGCCCTCTCTGGGGATTTCACAGCTGGCCCCATATTATCAGGAAGGGCGCTGCAAGAGGAATAGCAGAAGTGCCACAGAAGAGCCACCAGCTCGTGTTTTGTCCTCCCAGCTTTCCCATCTTTCTTTTCTCTCTGGCATGTTGTCTCCATCCTGCCTGACTTGTGGGGAACTGAACCACAAATGACAGCCTGTCATCTCCTGCCCCAAAGCACCCATGATGGTATCAAAGCCCTTGGAAAACCCCCAAAATTGTCCAAATTGATTTCCCAGCAATTTGAAGCCACCTCGTGAGAGCTGCCTTGCTCCCCAGCATAGACCTGGCATGTTTGCAATGCTGTGAGGGCAGTGCCATGCTCCTGCTCTGGCACCCCTCTGCATCCTGGGACCCCTGTCCCTGTGTGCCAAGGGCTGCCCTTCCCCCAGCCCTGCCCCAGGCTTTACCAGCAGCTCACACCCTCTCCAGCTCCAGGCTTCCACTGAATGCCCACAGCCTGGGTGAGTGCCAGGACAGGCAAGTGACATCAGGAGGAAATGCCACAGGCATCATTGCTTCTGGTCACAGGGAGCTGTATCCCAAGCAGCCACAGCTCCTGGGGACTTTCCACTCTCGTGCCTGTGTGCCTGCTAATGACCTAGGAAAATTCCCTCACGGAGTGTCCAGACAGCCTGGGGGAAGCTCTGGCTTGGATGGGCAGCAAGATGGGTGTGGATGCCCAGGGGACAGCAGCCACAGGGGTTGAAGCCGGACCCCTACACTACCCCATTGTGCCTTCCTTGCAGCTTTCTTTGGCGGCACACACAGCACCCATCTCACAACACAGGGCTTGTGTTTAATGCCACGGTTACGTGTGGCTGGAGGGGACAGTCCTGGATACAGACAAGGATTTCACTGCTGGGAGCTCATACTTTGGCTTCAGGTCCTGAGGCTGTTGTTCCTCCCTCTGCCCTGGTCACACCTGTCTGGGAGGCACAGAGCCATCTGGATGGGTTCAGCATCACCCAGGTCAGCCCTGCCCTGGGCTGCCTCATCCCTGGAATGTGGCTCTCCCCCAAGTGTGGGGGGCAACAGGGTGCTGGGACCCTCGTGGGAAGCATGTCCACCTCTCGTAATGCTGAGGAGGGCAGCGCCCAAGTCCCTGCCCTAGTGCACTGTGCTGCAGAGAGCATGACAGCTGGGGTGCCTTGGGCTGCCCAAAATAGCTGTCCCTGGTCCCCCACTGCCTGGCCGCTGGGAGCTATCCCATGACAGTGCCCCATGGACCTGGAGCAGCTGGAAGCCATTGCTGTAATGCTCAGCCTGCCACCCAAGGGCTGCAGAGCACCCTGGGCTGGGACAAGCATCACCACAGGGACTGTCTCCCTGCCATGCCCCGGTGCACCCTTGGGCACTCTGCCTGTGGAGGGTGTGTGGCTGCAGCCGTGGGCCTTGTCAAGCCCACCTTTGCCCCCCAGACAGGGATAGCTGGTGCCCGGAGGTTCAGCAGGGCTTGCAGAAATGCTCCCAGCTCCTGTTGCAACTTGGCAGCCAGCCACATGCTGCAGGGTGTGGCACAACCCCTCCACCCCCTTTTGGAAGGGATGGAAGCCACCATCCCCTTCCCCATCCCCTTCCCCTTTTGCCTCAGGCATCTTCCTCTCCCTGGCCTGTCCAGCTGACTCTTGGGTGCTGGCAAAAGGGGGTGGTGTTGCTGCCTTGCCCGGGGTTGGTGCTGCCTCCCTAGGGAGTGGTGGGCAGGCAGGGACCCAGGCATAAATCACACCTGGCTGCTGCAGCTGGGCTGGCCAGCATCCCTGGGGTAGTGGCACTCCCACAGAGAATGGGTTGAAGAACAAGGGACAATGGCTGCTGCAGCCTGGCAAAGCAGCAGCCAGTACTTGCCTCCATATGACATTTGCCCGTCGTCGTGCAAGTCCCTGGAGAGAGGCCCCAAGGCCATCTCCTTTGCATCCTCAAGGGCAGTGAGGAGGACAAAGTGCTGTCCACCCAGCTTACTCTACAGTCCTCCACCCTGCATGACACAGGGGTTTCAGTTCCCTTTGGGGCATATCCATGACGTTTCTTCTCACCCACCCTCTGACTTCTGCTGAAATTTCCTTCGGGGAAATCAGCCCAAGCATCCCCATGGAGGAGGGGCACACAATGACTTCATCAGGGCAGGAGCCCTAGGAAACAGCCCATCCCCCTGCACCTCTGACAGGCTACAGCCAGGGTGCTGCCGTGGTCCTGGGCAGGAGGAGTTAGTGACCCACGTAACAGCAAGCCTGAGCAGGCCCAGACCTATGCTGTGGGCATCCCTTGGCTCTGGGCTAAGCTCATCCAGGTTAGAAACCAGGCTGTAACAGAGGCACCTGCAGGGAGATCATACCTGGTACCTGCCACGTGCATATCTGTGCCTTTATCTGAAACAGCAGCAAGAAGTTCTCATATCAGAATCTTTCTTTTTGGCAGTAAAGTACTGAATAGAGCTGTTTTCTTCTAAGGAAATTCTATCATAGCTCAAATAACTAAACTGGAATAACCCTTTCTACGACAGGGTCTGCATGGTGTGCTGTGTGTGGACTGGAGGTCTGTTCAATGCTGGGCCACTCAGGGTTCCTGCATGTCAGGGCATCTAAGATTATCTATAGTAGTCACTTTATAGTGTGAGCTCTATTAAATAGCATTTTAAATGTCACTTAAAGAATCTGAGTGCCTTTCTCACTGGAATCACGGCAATCCAGCACCTTCTGGTGCAAAAAGGACACCAACTGCGTTAGGAGTGGAAGTCCCAGAGTGGGAGGGGGCTGCTGGAGGGCTCCATGGTTGAAGTCCATGGACCCGGGACAGGTCATTTTAAATAGAATTCCTGGTGCCGGCAGAGATGAGCAGGTTCTATGGCTGCTGCCAGCAGGCACGTCCAGACCTGAATGTTGGGGACCCCCTAAGCGGCTGGGGGGATCTCCCCAGCACATATCCAGAGAGATGGAGGCAGCCGTGCTACATGGACAGAGCTCAGGCGGGACCCAGCCTCGCTCAGTGAGGGTCACCTCTCTGCCCTCCTGTCCCGCAGCTGTGCAGAGGACCCCGGGGAACCTGGAGATGCTGAGCACTCACACTCAGGGGCAGAGGTGCCGGGGCCCGGAGGGGAGCTGCCGGCAGAAGGAGGAGGAGGAGGAGGAGCGGGGCCGGGAAGGAGCCGCGCTCCCTCTGCGGACAGCTGCTGCTCACTGCAGCCGCCGGCAAAGCAGCGGGTCCCGATCCTGCCCGGCTCCCAGGGCTCTCTCAGGGGTGCTGTCCCTCACAGGCGTTGGGCACAGCCCGGCGTGGGTCCCTTAGCCCTCGCTGCTGGTACGAGGTACAAGGGTTGTCTCCCTCTGGGGTGTGTCCCGCGCCTGGTGTGTGCTGGTGCTGCCGAGCACCCATCACCCCCATAACCACAACGGCTCAGGTCTCCCTCTGGAGAGCTTGCAGGAGCTCCACGAGTAAAGCTGAATCGGGGGAGAGCAGATAAAATCAGATATCACAGCAGATAAAATCCAGATATCCCTGCTGAGAGTGTCCCCAAGTCTGAAAACAAGCTCTGGAATGTCTGAAGACAGGGATAGGCAGCCTCCGGGCAAGGCCAGGCTCTGCCATGCAGAGCTGCCTGTCCTAGGGACACTCACCCCAGCAAGCTCCACCGTGTAGCTTTGCAGCTGTTAATGTGACTTGGCAGCAGTAAGGGAAGCAAGGGACAGAGGGTACAGCTGGAAAAGATTGAGAAGGATGGCCCAGGCCTGGGGATCAGTTGGGTACATGGTCCCCATGGTGGGGGGTGAGATGCTGGAGAGATGGGCAGCCAGGCACTGTTCAGGCTGGCCAGCCCTAAGCTCCCACTATTCAGAGACAGAATCGTTTAGGACTTCTTTTGATCTGTGAGGCAGGGATTTTAGGACAAGCTGGAGGTAAAAGGTGTCAGAGTAGAATGAAGTGCAGCACATTTATGGAAAGACACAGGGCTGGCTGTCTTAGCTGTCAAGGACAATCACAGGCTGGTGGGCATCGCGTTTGTCCTGGAGAAACAGCAGAGTTTGAGATGGGATCTAATTAACAAAGACTGAGTGGGTAGGGATCCTAATGCACGTTGCCTTTGCCTCGTGTAAACTCGACCTCGCCTGTCCAAAACTATTGAGTCCCTTTCCAAGACAAGGAATTAACTTGTTAAAGGCACTGGGCAGACCAGCAAGGAGTCTGGTAAGATGAGCACAGTGGCACGTCCACACAGCACAGGGCTGCTAAAGGGTGCCCGGCTGAGTGTCCATGGCACCGCGCAGAGGGTCCACATGGGACATGGGGCAGCCAGGTCTGTGGGTGCCTGGACACTGCTCTGTGCTTCACTGCAGGGCAGGGGAAATGCCAAACATCTTCTCTCCAGACGATGCTGTAGCAACGAGGACAGAGAGACACGTGGAGCAGCCGGAAACTGTGGGAGCGAAATGCCGCATTTCACCCAAAGCTGGGGGAAGGGGAAGAAGGGGGCAGCGGGCCTGGCCGGCAGGCGACAGTGCTGCCTCGGGGCTGAGGGACCGCAAAGCCCGGAGCTTCGGCAGCCGGGAGCGGCAGCGGCGAGTGCCGGGTGTCCCGCTGCCGGCAGAGGGAGGCAGACACCGCGGCGGCGGCGGGGGACGCTCCGCACGGCCGGGAGGAGTGCAGGGGCACAGCCGGCGGAGTCGGGGTGGCACAGCGTGCCCCACGGCCCCGGGCTGCTCCGAGCCCACGCGGCTGAGCTCCGGGCTGTAATTTCGGGATGTAACCCCAAGATTGTTTCTGACCCCACAACCAGGCTCACAAGGCACTGACCACAGGGATAGGAAGGTGTCAGTTTGTGTCAGAGGAGATACGGACCTGCCCTGGTGGCACTGGGGTCCTCACTACATGGGCACGGAGCCTGTGCCATCATCCTTGGGAGCCCTGTCCCTCTGGGGTGCAGCCTCATCCTGTCTTCATGAGAAGTGCTGCTGTCCCCACAGCCATGCTCCTGTGCCTCACACCCCGCAGTGGGGGTCACAGTTCCGGGGGTGACAGTTCCGGGGCACATCTGGTGCCACTGGTGTACCCGCTGCCCGAGTTGGTGTGCCAGCTCAGACTGCACCAGGAGCTCCCCATGGCCGTCAGCACTGGATGGTGCCTGGGTGTGTCCCCAGCTAAATTTAAAGGACTTTGCGGTATAAATATCCTTGGTCATAAATAAACAGAGGCTAGATGTTTATCGGGGCCTTCCTGGCAGCCCCGATCTAACATGCCGGGCACCCTGCACAGTCTCTGCGGTCCTCCCGAGGCTGTTCCCTCTGCCAGCAGCACAGCTGGATCCTGCACAGCCCTACAGGGACACGGGCACAGGGTCCTGCCCCACACCATGGCCCTGCTCTGATCCCCCCAGGCCCTCAGCGGTAAAGATCCAGCAGGCACTTGCTCCTCCGGAGATGCTGATTCCTGCAGTTTGTTGTTGGTGGTGCGGATGGCCCCAGGCCCTGTGCTGTCACCTGCCAGCAGCCCTATTTTCCTGGAGCCTTGGGAACAGGTTTGTGTGGGGACACAGAGGGCTGGGGTTGGCATTCTGGCACCTGCTGTGGCTGCCGTGGGGACCACTATAGGGACCTGTGCCACCAGTGCTGGAGCCCTGGGGACCCTGAGGCATCCTGGTCCTAGCTCCAGTGGAGTGTCCCTGGGCTGTGCTGGCACTGCCCCTTGGGGACTGACCACCGTGGGACCACCGTGGGTCAAGGGCCACTGCCACCACTAGGGGTGAGGCCTGGATGAAAGTGGGGGAAGGAACCAGTCTACCATGTGGGGTGGAGTTCCAGGTGTTGTGGGGGAGCCAGGAACGTATGAATGGGAGGTGAGGACCAGGCAGAGCAGCAGGAGCAGCCCCTCAGCAGTGGCAGAAAGCTCCCATGGGCTCAGCACCCACATTTCTCCTAGTTGTTCCTGGTCTACCCATTTCCAGCCCCTGTCCTGCATCCTGCATGTCTCAGGATGTCCCACTGTTCACTTCCATGGTGCTCACCAACTTGCCCAAGCTGTGCTGCACAGCCCTCCTACCCACAGCTCCCATCATGAAGCCTCTGAAACCCTCCTGTTGGACACGGGGGCTGGAGCATCCCTCTACGAGAGCCAGCAGCTTCTCTGCACCCCATGGCTGTGCCAGGAGCACGGACTGAGCTGAAGAGGGATGCTCTGAAGGGGATGCTGCTCAAGTCAAGCCCCATTGTGCTGTACCGTGGGGTGGTGTCAAGGTTTAATCCCAGCTGGCAACTAAGTACCACACAACTGCTCGTTCACTTTCCCTTCCCACTCCTCCACCAACGGCATGGGGAGGAGAATCAGGAAAGAAAATAAAATAGAACTCATGGGTTGTGATAAGAACATCAGCCTGTGGGCATGCTGAGCTGTCAGCAGGTTGGCTGCACCTTGCAGAGGTGTGAGGGAAAACCTCTGGCACATCCGCTCCTGGTAAAAGGTCATCAGAATTTGCCCAGAGCTGGTCCCCAGCACTGTCAAACCGTTCCTGGCTAGCTCAGATCCATCCTCCTCACCATCTGCAGCCCAAGGTTAATGAGTACCTCAAGGGTACACAACTGGAGGGTCATTAAACAGCAGTCGAACAAGATGGGGCTGCCAGCAGCACTCGAACAAAGAGGGCTGATTCACTGTTTGCCCTGCAACAATATTTACCATGGCTGGGAGTGAGGGAATGTTTGTGCGGACAGGACGGCGAGGCGACACGGGGACCGGCAGGGGAGTGTGACAGTGCCGGGCAGAGGACTGCTCACACTGCTGCAGTCCTGCCCACGGCAGGTAGGGTGCCTGGCACGGCCGCCTGTGCCCTCAGCTCAGCACGGTGTCCCTGTGTCCCCCTGGTGTGTCTGTCCACCCTGGGGAGCCAAAGCCACCTTCATGGGTGCCCAACCTTCCCCATACTAGCAGCCTGCTCCAGCATCCTTGCTGGCATGTTGTCCTCTTCATCTCAGCCTGTTTCCCAGCGAGGCAGGGAGCTGGGGACAAGGACAACAGGGATGGATGTACCCGGCTGAAGGTGGGGAAAATCCTCCCCCAGGAGACCCTGGTGTGAGGCTGCTTGTGGCTTAGGTGTGGCTGAGAGGGATGCTGCGGTGGAACCTGTGTCTTCACTGATCCTCATTTGTCTGCTTTGCTGTCCCCAGAAAGCCAGTGCTTTCAGGGTCATTTGCTGATCAGCTCACTACCCAATTAGCCCTGACTGAAGACGTGTCACGAGCGCAGCCAGTACGCTCATGCTCAGACATACGTGTACACACACACACACACATGTCAGTGTGTATTCAGCAGCCTGAAGGCCAGGACACCCGTAGAGGAACACACTGCCTCTCCTGGGAGATGCTAAGACACGAGAGGAGTTCAGGAAAGACGCTGCTTCATGCCAGGGCCTGCCACGCAGCCGGCTTCCCTAACACAGCAGTGATGGGCTGGGGCACGCAGGCCATACCCTCCCCATGAGCCCTCCAGCCGGTCTGGCTCCCAGCCCTCTCAGCTCTGCCTGGCACAGCCTTTTTCCAAAGTAGTGCGTATACCGCACCTTGCTGGGGCCTCTAAGCACCCCACCAGGATCATGCCCCCACCCGTATGCCAGGACGGGAACTGCTGGTTCCAGGCTGTTGGTGGCCAGTAGCTGGTGGGATCGGGAAGCACCCTCCAGCTCACTCCAGCACGTGCACCCGGCATAGGGGCAGTGCTGGCTGTGGTGGGTGTGCATGTTCAGCTGCAGGGTGGGTGGGTGAGTAGCTGGCACCAACCCCAGCTTCCTTCCCAGCATCCCATCAGAAAGTCAGGACTCGTGTCTGTGGGGCAGAGGGGACCCATGCAGATATGGCAGTGCTGTGAGTGCCCTGCCTGGTGAAGAGTGCTGCCTGCTCTGCCTGTGCAGGCTCACAGTGCAGCAGCCCCACATGCACACCCCTCCCTACCCCTCTGGGCCCTGCAGCCTCCTGGGCTGAGGGTGGAGGGGGCAGATTCCTTTCCAGGTGGAAGATTTCTCTCCTCGGGAGCAGTGAATTATCCCCAGCCTGTCGCATGCAATCTGTCTGCCTCTCCACTCTCCTGCTTGCCAGGTTGCAGGTACGGCACCTGCCCCGTGTGCTGGCTGCACCAGGGTCCCACTGCAGGGTCCTGCCTCTGCACACCATGTCCAGCCTGGGTTCCCCACATCCTTGCAGTCTCACAGGGTGCAAGACCCCAGCGAGCTGAAGTATGTCCAAGCACTGGCTATGTGACCTTGGCTGAAGTGGGGACCCACACCTCCATCCCCCAAGGCCTGAGAGCACCCTCAGCATGCACAGGAGTGGGAGCCAGTCCCACTCCTCTCCTTGCTCTGTCCTGGTTTCTTCCAAGTACAACACCTAGCTCAGCCCACGCAAGAACCGGACCCTGTTCCTGGCTCCCAGCAGCCATGGGCTCCAACGTGTCTCCCAAACAGTGCTGCCTGATGTGTCCTCATGCTGGCCCCTGCACAGGTGAGCAGCATGGGGGGCAGCTGGCCCCACGTGCTTCTGCAGCCCATGGTGCTGTGGTCCAGGGCTGAAGTGAGTTGGAGCCTTCTGTCCAGGCATCTGTCCCATCCTGAGTACACCCTGGCCAATAGAAATGTGGTGTCCCAAGACAGGACCTGGTGGCTGGATGAGTTTCCCAGCTGGGACCAGGATCCTCAGGCCTGGGGGTGACAGTACTGGGATGTCCCCGCAGGTGACACACTGCGGCTGGGGAGTTGAACTGGAGCCAGGACTCCTGGGTCCCCAGCCAGGCTCTGGCAGCTGAGGCATCCCCTTAGCAGGACACTACAGATGAGCGTGAACAGCCAGGACTTTCTGAGTTTAGCCCTTTGGTACCCACTCTTTGCCTGGGGCATCCTCATCCCCCTGCCTCTGTTGGGGGCAGGAGCAGAGGGGACAGAAGCCTGTCATTACCTGGCCCAGGGAAACCTCCTGTGCCCAGAGCCAGCCCCCTGCCCTGCTAATCACATTCCCCTCATTAGCCAGCTCTCATTCAGCCCTGATGAAGGGGAACAGCAGGGGATCCAATTAGAGACAAAATGACAGGCCAGAGCAGGGATCCTGCTCTACCTGTCCTGGCCCCAGGCAAGCATCACTCATGGGGTGAAGGCTCTGGTGGGACAATGTGGGGGACAACAGGAATGTGGTGGGTTTGTTTGGGTCTTAGTGTCCAGCACCCTTGCTCTGGACTGATCTGATGGCACTGGAGCCAGGACATGGGTCACAGGTGCTGCCCACATGCTGCTTCAGGGAATCTGCACATCCCTGTATGTGTGTGCCAGGGATGTACAGCCCTGTGCACAGGTGTGCCAGGCTCTGACACCCCCAGGAATAGGTTTCTCCAGTGATGCAAATTGCTGCCATCCCTTCTGTGAGGAAGCACCCGGCTTCCTTATACCACAGCAGGCCCCTGTCACTGGCTGCGGTGGCAGGCCTGCACTAAGGGTGCAGCCTGGCCCTTACCAGAGCCTCATCCCTGCACCTCCACCCTACTGCCCTGTGGGGTCCACAAGGTCCTTTGGGTGTCTCCAACATGGCCCTCCCCCAAGCCATTCCCCAGGGTACTTGTGGGGCTGGATGGGACCACACAAGCTGGACATATCCTGGCTCTGCTAGGGCACTCAGACTTGTCAATAGCCCTGAAGTCTGGGTCCCTACGGCTGGTGCGTCCTCACTCTCCAGTTGCCAGCCAGGAGAGGATACAGGGCATGCTGCAGGAGTCCGGGTTGGGAAGGGTTACAGCCACAGAAGGACAAGGTTCCCAGCAGGAACCACGGGGCTCATTAACCAGATGTCTATGGCAGGGATGGGAGGGACTTCATTAGGGATGGAGAGTGGAGCTCAATGGCCCAGCCTCTGGACACTGAGGGGCTCTATCCCTCCTCGATCTGGCCTCGCTTGCCAGGGAGGAGACCCTGACTCAGCAGTGGGGCTGGTCAGCCCCACTCCTCCATACCTTGGGCTGAGCCAGTGATCCCCATTTCATTTGCCTTCTGCCCCTGGTGCCCTGTGCAGTGGCTGGTGGGACACCACAGCCAAGGGGCTCCTGGAAACGCCAGGGATGAAGGAAGCCCTTCTGTCCCTCTGATGGGGATGCAGCCTCTGGGTCTGGCAGGGTACCAGAGGGGACTTCTAGCCTGGGGGTCCCTCTGGCTCCCTGCAGGGGGATTGCTCTACCAGGACCATGCTGCTGCCAGGAAGAGCTGTGGGTAATTACAGACCCTGGCAGCAATGCTAATCACAGGTTGTGGGAATAAATGGAACAGGTCCGAGTGCCTGAGGGCCTGCACTTCCCCTGCCCCAGCCAAGAGCCTGTGTGGCCAGGAGGGCACAGAACTGCAGTCTAGCATGGCTTGGGGGGGCATGTACACAGGGCTGTCCCCTGACTGCTGGGGACACTGAAATGGGTCTGGCATTACCACAGTGTCTGAGCTGCACATTCCTGCTCTCCCCAAAGGATGCTCTTGCAGTGTGTGGGGTTGGGCAGGGCTGATGGCTCAGCGCCCACAGCTTCTGTGGGGCTTAACCCAACATGTCTTTTCTGCCACACTCTCTGCTTCAGTTTCCCCATGTGCAGAAGGAGGGGTGGGCAAACAGGCATGTGAGCTGTCCTGCTGCCAGGGCGGGAGTGGTGGCATGGCCAGAGTTACCCTGGGCAGGCTGCAGGGACAGCAAGGCACAGCAGGGCTCAGCATGGCAAGCAGCTTCCACGAGCCTGCCTGTGGCCATGGCTACACCCTCTGCTCAAAATTGCATCCTTACGCCCGGCACGGAGCTGCGCATGGCTCCAGGCAAGGAAGGGATTTTCCATGGGCCGTGTGAGATCTGGCCTCTCCCCAAGGCTGAGCATCCCCATATGGCCGGTACCATCCAGCACAGTGGGAGGGAGAGCCGAGCTCACTGGAGCCATCCCAGGCCAGCTCTGCCTGCCCAGCTCCTGGCCCCGGATAGCCCCTGCCCTCCTGCCCAGCCCCGGGCACGTCTCCCCAGGCTCCAGCACCGGGAGGTGCCCATGGCCACCAGCGCTGCTCCTCCCGGCACGTCCTACAGCCACAGCGGCGAACGAGCGGCGCCCGCGCTGCCCGCCCGGGCCTGACTCGCCCAGCCAGTCCAGCCGCCCCAGCCGCCCGGCAGAGGCGGCAGCTTTGTCCCCGTGCCTCCCGCCCTGCCGTGACTCAGTGCCCGCCCGCAGCCAGCGCTCGCAGCCCCGCTGCCTCACCACCCCCTTCAAACCACCCGGGCGGGGAGCTGGCCAGCACTGGGGAGGGATTCTGAAGCCAGGGCACGGAGGTGGAAAGGCAGGGCAGGAGCCGAGGAGATGTGTTGCCCCAGCTTGGTGCTCCAGGAACTTGTCCATCCGGATGGGGAAGAGGAAGGTGCCAAGCAACCATCCGGGAAATCGCGGCAAGACCCAACATGACTGGCCTGACAGGCTGGGAAACAGCCGGAAAGAGACAGCCCGGCCCCTGTGTCACGGCTTGGAGCCACCGCTGTGGGGAGAGGCACCAGGAAGGGCTCAGGGCTGTTCTCCAGCCCCCTGCTTGCACGAGAGCTCGCTGGCTGCTGGCACCGAATGAGCCAGCGGTGCTCCCCGGCACACTGCTGAGTGCTGGGAGTTGCTGCCGTGGACACTTGCCCGTGTTTGCGTGTGGTACAGGTGGGCAGACGCACACCTGACATCACGCGCACCTTGCAGTGCACGTGCCACGTATACACACATACCACCCACACGCACAGCTCCTATGCCCCCCTCTACGCTGTCCTCCCCAGGAGTGAGGCACGTGCCTGGACAGGCCTCCCCACGCCCCTCCACACTTGCTGTGCATGCGTCAGTATCCCCCCCACACACAGCTGCACCACGCAAATGCTCCCATGGGAATGCACGTGCACCCCTCACACGCGTGCACACCCTGCACACGTATGTACGTGCCTTACACACGCATACATCCCATACACACCCACCATATCTGTGCATGCCTGGGTGATCCCAGACCCCGCACCGGGTATCCCCACACCCCTCACACATGCAAACCCCTGTGTGCCCACTCACCAGCCCCCCTCACCTCACTCCTTCCCTCAGTTTGGGCTCACATGTGTCTGCACATCACATGGGGATATGGACACATGGCCCGCCACCATGGACACCCACAGACCACGCAGATTCCTGCCACACATCCCCACACACCTGTACATCCTGCACTCACACTGATTCCCCCTCCTGGCTGCTCCCCCAGGGGTTGTCTCACTGTGAGGCTGGTAGGGTGCTATGGTGTGCTGATCACCCAGACTCCTCCACCCATGCGGCCACGCTGCCCTGGGCTCAGCCATGGCTGCAAAGTCACTGCACACACTGGTATCGGTGTAAGCCAAGGGCCCCACAGTGGGGTGGGAATCACGTCCGTGCTGGGGGTCTCACACATCGCTCTGGTGCTGGGTCTTGGCAATCCCTGGCATACTTGTGCCGGGCTCCACAGTGGATTGAAGAGACAGGTTATGGGAAAGGCATGTGCGCCCCTTGCTGACAGTGAGCCATCCCAAGGTACTGCCAGGGGGCTGGGGGGGGGAGCCCCACACATCTCTCTGTCTGCACCCTATCCCCACAGCCGGCATCCAATGCCCCTTGCCAAGTGCTTCCCATGTGCCTGAGCCTTGGTCATGGCTACTTTTACAAATGCCAGTCCAGGCTCAGGGCTGGGGGGTGGCACTGCTGGCATGTCTGGATGGGGCATGGGACAGTGCACGTGGAGCTGAGTAGGGGCTGGGGCCGGGGCAGGCTGGCTGCCAGCAGGGTGAGGTTGCTGGCAGCACTGCTGCACTCTTTGAAAGAGTCAAGCACCACCATGGTGAGCCGGGACAGGAGGCAGGAGGAGGTCAGTGATGCAGTGCCTGGAGCTGGGGAGCTGGGGAGTGGTGGCAGAGGATCCAAACGCCTTCCCTGGGATGCTTGGAGCAAAGGGTACAAAGGTGGGTGCTCCCATGGGGCGCAGGACCTCCAGCACCAAAGCTTCCCCAGAGCAAGGCAGGAGCATTTGCCCAGTTCTCCTGGGGTCAAGGGCGGGAAACTCATTTCTGAGGCAGGGGAGAGCGCCCTGGAGCAAACACACAAGGATAAGTGCTCATCACCTTTCATGGAGCCATGCACAGCCACTGGAGCCAGCACAGACTGCTGGCACAGCCGGGCACAGGTACAGGTTTTGGCAGCAGAGGTGTCGATGACTCAGAGTGGGGCAGAATGTGGAAAATGCAGCCTGGCCACAATGCCACGTGAGTGCAGGCAGGGCTGGGCCTGCCAGCGGCCGGGCTCCAGCGCCGCGTGCGCCATGCCGGGTGATGGATGCGCGGCCGGGGCAGCGAGGGTGCCTGCTGACGAGGCACCGCCAGGGCCCTCATTACCTGCGTGGGCAGCGAGGACGGGCTCAGCTCCCCTCCTCCGCAGCGTTGAGCAAGCCTGCGGGAAGCTGGCATGGTGCGGCTGCCCACATGTCCCACAGCAGCAACCGGCCGGGATGCTTTGGGAGCCCAGGGGCCACCAACAAAGCCCCAGCCCACTGCAGCCCTGCGCTGGAGGTGGTGGTGAGTGGCAGCTCCAGTGGTGATCACCAGCATGTGGGCTGAGTGAACTGATGCTGCCTGGCCTTGGAGGGTGGTTAGGTGTGGAGAACAGGGACCCCAGCTCTATGTTTTTGTCCCCCCCTGTGATGTACCACTGCCCTGGTGCCCCGTGGATGCTGTCTGTGTCCACACTGCCCTATGGTACCCCAGCCCAGCCCTCCCCAGGTGTATTTGCTCCCAAACAGACTTCAAAATGCTGGAAGAAGCTGCCCAGGGACCCTTCAGTCCTCCCTGGCTGTCATTTGCAGGTGGCATGATCTGTTCCCTGATCCCAGGTGCCTCCAACCACCCGAGGACAGACAAAGAATGGCCCTGGAGACCAGCTATTGCTGGCAAGACCAGAAACACTGGCATTTGCAGGTGATGTTGCCTTCAGCCAGGGATGGAGACAGCAACAGCTCCTGGGTGGCCAAATTCTCCACCTAGGGCAGAGCTTGCAAGTCCCTCTGGGCAGGGCCACTGTGTGTCCAAAGGGAAGTGGCTGAAGGGATTTAATGCCGCAGGGAGAGGAAAATGCTACAGAGAGGTGGATCCCAGACAGCGGCTTCCCTGAAGCATCCCAAGATCACAGGCAGGACTTGGGCTGGCAGCAGGGATAGGAACGAGGCCGGCTGCAATCCAATTAGCCATGGGCACTCAGTCACTGGGTCAAACGCCAGCTGAGTGAGGCCATTGACCTAGCGGCATGGGTTGAATCCAGGCTGCAAAGTGCAAGGGGGTCTGCTGGCATCTTCTCTTCTACTTAAGATTGTGCTGATGGCCCCATCTTGGACAAGGGACAAGTCCTTGGGTTTCAGGTGGGGTGCACATAGTGTCCAGAGATTGGATTTGAGGGAACAGTCATGTGACACTTGTCTACTTGTCCTCACCTAAGAAGGGACAATTTGAAGAAACAAAGACCCAGGGGCAGAGGGGTTCAGGAACCAGGGAGCACTCCCAGTGGAGTGGTCTCAAGGCCATGGAGGTGTTTACAGTGGGGACTGGTTTGGATATCTGGAAGAGGAGGTGAGAGTCAGGAGGGGAAGCTGTAGCTGGGGAACGAACATCTAGGGGCAGAGAGCACCCTCTGGGCCACAGGCAGTGAAAGGTGGGAGGGCAGGAAGCTGTGGGGTCAAAGTGATTCAGGTGTGAGTCACGGCCAAAGAAAAGGTGAGATGCTTGGATAAGAACCGCAGCTGACTCAGTGTTTCCACCTCTTCCAGAAGGTGACCACAGTGAATGGCCAGGGACCATTTGGTACCCCCTTTGCATGGAGGCAGTGTTGGGAGGAGGTGGCGACTGCACCCCAATGCCTTTGGGAACCCAGAGTCCACATCCGTGTTGGGGAGCAGCACCCACCGACCCCCCAGGATCTCTATCCAGAGTCCGTTCCCGGGGGAATCCCAGCAGGAGCCCAGCAGCCAGCCTGGGAACCTGGGCTGAGAGCCCATAGCTTCCTGGAGTGCCTAGGCAGAGGCTGTTTGAATTAAATAGGAGAGATTTCCCCCTTATTAGCAGGCTATTAATCACATTCAGGTTTTTTTTTTTTTTAAATTGAGCTGTTGCACAACAGGTTGAGTAACAGCCTAATAACAGGCTGTAAATCTCAGTTTGCTCTTGGGAGATTACAGATGTTAATAGCAGATAATGACCCACAACTCACGAGCTTCTCTTCTCCCCCACCTCTTTGATCCCTCTGCTCCTCCCCTCACTGTATCCAGCCTCCCAGCAGGGCTGCAGGGAGACCCCCAAAAATGCAAACCACCCTGTAATCCCCCCATCACCAACACCCAGCAGAGCTGGGGTCCAACTTCCCACCCCTCACTGCCCACCCCACCAGTTCCCACCAACCACAACTTCTCCTGCAGATCCCCACCATCATCTGTGCTGTCACCCCCCACTTCTCAGGAGCGCTGGTTTTGGGATCCTTGTCTCCGTGCGCTGGTTCACGCAATGCATCTTTAGCCATGGGAGCGCAGGGGGAAGCAAAGCATCAGCGCCTCCACTTTCTTGTCTTTGCATCAGTGCTCCTGCAGCCTGTGGGTCCTGGCCGGGAGCTGGGTGCCTGCAGGACTTATGCAGGACAGTTGGGTCAGGCAGGGCTTGGCCCCAGGCCCCAGCCTGCTCCTGCCAGACCCCGGGCATCATCCCATGTCCTCCCTGCTGCAATCAGCGTGGGGGGCGGAGCCTCATGCACACTCAGGGGCTGCGCTTGGGCTCTTGCTGCCACCCTGGATGTGGCAAGACCAGAGCACATCACACGCTGCAGGACGCTGTTGCTCTGTAGGGACCCGCTTGCTACCACAGAAGCTGTGCAGGGGAGCTAAACTCCACTGAACCTCCTGGGGAGGGTTCCAAAGCCAGTCCCCTCCCCAGCTCCTGCCTACTGCCTCACGGCTACCTGGCCCATCTGCCCCTCCCAGACCCACAACCCCTTTCCCAAAATGGCAACTTATAACTGGGACACATCCACACGTGACTCTCCGTTCTCCCTGGATGCATTCAAACCTTGCCTGCATCCTTGCTGCAGGATGTGCACATTCCTACAAGCCCTGGGGCAGCTGGGTGAGGTGTTGGCTGAGCAGGGCTCGGCTCAGCCCCAGATACTGACAGGAACAGTCCCAACGGAACTCCCCCTCTCCCTGTTCCACACACTGGTTGGGAGCAGGAGGATGGAGGGACCCTGTGGAAGGGATTGGGGATTCCCCCGAGAGGGTGGAAAAACAGGGAAAAAGGAGTGGAGGATGACTTTCTTTTCCCCCTGTCTTGAATCTGGCACTACCAAGCCAAAGCACAGGAACAGGATGCCAGTGGTGCAGCCATGGCCATGGGGCATGGGGTCCCCCAGGCTCAGGGGGTATACCCCATGAGTGGCAGACAGCCCTGCCAGCATCCTCCCAGCACCCCAAAGGATCTGGGCCCATGGAGAGAGCAGGGGCTGGCAATAGTAATGGGATGGGTTGCAGGAGGAGTCACCCAGCAGGCAGGGCTGGTGAGGGTGGTGAGTCACTGCCAGCTTTCCCTGCCAGGGTGGGACCGCCACAGCCACCCGGCATCTCGCTGGTTGCACTGGGAGCACCAAGCCACCAGCAGGCATGAAAAAACACCACCTTGCCCTAAGAAGTCCCCCCCAGCATGTGGCAGGGAGGGGGCTCTTGACCATGCCAGGAGCCTATCTCCATGTCCAGCAGGCCAGATCAGACATGGCTCAGCCAGTGGTGAGGCCCCATCCCTTGTACAGGCACTTGAGAGCCCCCACCCTGCTCCTTGCCAAAGGGTGCAGACATTTGGAGGGTTCTGTGTCCCCCTGAGGCCAGGCAGACCCCAGAGCAAGTGCTCCTGCCACACTGTGTGTACCCAGGTGCTGTGTACACATCAGCACCATATGGCAACAGTCGCTGGCGCCACGAGCCGGCTATGGAGAAGGATGGGGAAGCAGCTGTGTTTGCCATGAGCAGTGACTGCTGGCCAGAAGCCGTGGGCCAGCGCCCTGGACGGCACCGAGCCAGCGCAGCCAGCACCCCTGTGCCTCTGAGTAGGTGTCCTCGTGTCCCTCCAGGAGCGCTGTGCTGTCCCTTCAGCAGAACTGGACCCTGCCGTAGATGGACCCTAGGAGAACTGTAGCCAGGAGCCCATCCAGGCAGGGCATGTCTCCAGTACCTGCTTATGGCAAGGATTAGGCAGTGACCCAAGGGGGCTCTAGGATCTGCCTGAGCAGGAGGAGTAGGGCCACCAGCCCATGGTGGGGGAGCACCCAGTGCATGCTTCCGGATTCAGGGATGGCTCAGGTCTGTCCTGCCCGCAGGTGCAGAGTGATGCCACCTTGGGCAATGTCCTCTCCACTCTCAGGGAAGGTTCTCTGTGGTGACCCGGAGGGGTGCAGAGGATAAGCAAGGAGGAAAGCACTTTCCAAGAGGAGGAGATGCTGGCTGGCCTGCAAGCATGCCTTGGGGGATGTAGCAGCCACAACCAGGACACCCTGAGGTGCCTGGCTGAACCACCCAGCTGAGCCTCCAGCATCCAGCACCCTGTTACGTGGATGCCAAGGAGCACTCTCCCTATCGGTACGTGGCACCAGGGCTGCCAGTCCTTTCTCTAGGGACACCTTGCAGTGGAATAAAGTGGGTGCCACTCCCTGATGCAGAGAATGTGGGCCAGGGCTGCCTCAGCCAGCTTCCTTTCGGATGTTATTAGTAACCCCATTAATGAGTCACAGTGTTTGTGGGTGCTCCTGTCCTGTGATGGCCCCATGGTTCCCTCAGGGGGCTGTGGCCCCCTCCTCAGTCTGTCCATGGCCATGTTCCTCCACAACATGCGTGGGGACAAAAGAAGTCATATAGAGAAGGAAGCTACAGCAGTGGGGTGCTGGAGCAACCAGGCTGGGTGGGGCTTTAAGCAGCCTGGTCTAGTGGAAGGTGTCCGTGCCCATGGAAGACAGGTTGGAACTAGATGGTCTTTAAGGTCCTTTTCAACCCAAATCATTCTATAATTCTATGAGAGGGGTGCAGGTAAGGATGCAACAGTGGCCCCATCCTGCACTCAAGGAGGGCTGGTGGCCCTTCATCATCCCTGTTCCTTGGACTTCCCCCAGCCAGGGCTCCCCAGGAGAGGGGTGACAGCCACTCTGGCAGTGATGAAAGGTGGCGGAGAGGAGGTTTGTGGCCGGGAGGCTGCTGTAAGAGAGCCGGGGACCTTTGATGTGCAGAGCCCCGGCCGCTGATTGCATTAGCGGGTTTAGCGCCCGAGCAGGCTCCCAGCCCCGCTATCAGGAGCAGACGAGCCGCTAAAGGGCCCAGCTCCCATTTTAGATGCAAATAACCCTGCAATTGTGTACTCGGAGGGCAGAAGAATCCCCACACGTCACCGTCAGTGGA
The DNA here is from genome assembly GCA_013399875.1 of Gymnorhina tibicen. Lineage (NCBI taxonomy): Eukaryota > Metazoa > Chordata > Aves > Passeriformes > Artamidae > Gymnorhina > Gymnorhina tibicen. The sequence goes on along the minus strand of VXAZ01010408.1, from coordinate 1,082,895 downwards.
AGCAGACCTGACTGGAGACTAAAAGTTCCAGATGGCTGGAGTGGCCCGTAATGGTCCCACTGATGGCTCCGGTCCGGGGTTCCTTCCCGGAATCAGCCTCTTTACGGGAAGTGCAGATTCCCGGAGCAATCTCCTACCATCCCCACCGCCAGCCGGGGCTGCCTGCATGTCCCCCTGCCTGACACTAATGTCCCCGGGGCAGGCGGCCCGTGCTCCTGCCCCGGCTTTGAAGTGCATCAGATTGGGCTAGTGGCAAGTTACAGCCACCTGACCCACACCGGAGGGCTGGAGGGGGCCATACCCCTTCCCAGGGCCGAGATGGTGTGGGGGAGGTAACCGGGCATGGCCGGGGGCCCCCAAGTCCCTGTGCCCGCTGTGGCCCCGTTTGCACCAAGTGAATTGGAACAGGTTTACTGGGACAAAGCCGGGTTCAAGTAATTTTAGGGACATCCTGGCTCCCTAAATCCACCCAAGGGCTAAGAGCGAGGTTGGGCCACTTGGATGTGGCAGCCTTGGGTGGGAAGGCGAGCTTCCCACCAACCCGTGGATCCTATCTCCCCCCCCCGGGCTGTAAGTTTTGCTAAAACCACCACAGAGGGCAGGCTCCACAAAGGGCTTCGTGTTGGGGAGAGCCTGGGATGCAGGGCTGGGCTCTCCCCGTGTGATCCCTTGCCCACTGACCCAGGAACAGCCCAGCAAACAGTCCTGCAGAGTTCCCCAGCTCCATGGAGAGAGCTCCACAGTGCCACAGAACCTCCCTTCAGCCCCTTAGAAACTCCCCCTGTCCCCCAGGATCCTCCCCTCCAGAGCAGAAGGAGGGATGCAGGGTCAGGCCTGGGGGCAGCAGTGGGGCCAAGGTAGACTTACAGCTCTAAACCCCTGAGATCCCATCTCCACCCCTTCAGTTCTTCCTATCCCATGCTGTGGGCAGAGCAGCGTCCTCATGATCACATATACCATGAGTTCAGTCAGGCCTCATTCATTTTTCGTGTCTGGGAGGGGAGATGGATTTAGGGTCATCATTCCTGGGAAAGCCCCCAGGCTCCCTACACCTCACAGTACGTAGGGTGCTGGGGGAGGCAGGAGGGGCTGAAAATCAACATGGTGTGGAGCAGGGGACCTCGGGATCCTGCACAGTGCCTCGTGGTCACTGCAATTTTCCAAAACGAGAAGACACGCGGGCAGGTGCACAGGACACAACCTCCATGTCCGTTCCTGAAAAACCATATGGCTCTGCTTTGATGTAGGTGGAAAATTCCCTGTTTGGCTGTGAATCTGTGGGGCTGGGGACTCCAATATTGGCTACGCTCAGTGAGGAATTAAAAGTGTGTTTTTTGGGAAAGATTTTTCCACTCTTGACTGGGGAGGTGACATCCGAACTTTATTTTCCTTTCCACGCTGGGACACGTGCCAGTGGGGCCAGCTGATCCCTGGGGAGCCATGGACACCGCACTGAGCTAACACACGTGAGGCAGTGGCGGAGCGGGACTGAGGCCCAACAGGGAAGATGGAGCCAGGGAAAATGGAGGCCACTGGAGGTTGGGTTTGGGCTCGAGGCTGTTTGCCGGTAGCCAGAACACGCGCTGAGGTCGGGCAGGGAGCCGGCTCGGCTGTGGATTTTAAAATAGCACCTTGTCTGCCAAGGACCCTCCTACTCTGCCACGGGCTGGGTGGATCCTGGCCCCGCTGTGCACCTTGTGCTGCTGGCGAAGTGCTGCACGCCCGGCCGGCTCCTCTCCAGCGCTGCAGCTGCTGCGGGGCCGGGAGGCAGGGAGCGGTGTGCTGGCTGTGCCTGCCACACGCCTGGCCGTGGCCGTGCACCAGCTCAGCTCAGGGACAAGGAGCCCGTGGCCACCCCCGGGCACTGTCCAGCCAGGGGACACTTATCCCCGGTCATGCCCTGGGCAGGCTGCTGGGCTCCAGCTGGAGAGGAGCATCCCCATCTCCTCGCATTGTCCCCAGCCAGATGAGTGTTCCAGGGACCATTCACCCAGTCGGTCTCTGCTTGGGACCACATTTGTGGGATGGCACTGCTCCTTCTGCCTACTTCCCACAAGGCACTGGCTTAGGGCAGGAGCAAACAGGGTATGCCATACCACAGCCACCCCAGGGAGGGAGGAGGAGAGTGGGGTGTGAGTGCCAGGTCTGGGAAAGCTCAGGCTTCCCCCAGTCGCTGTCCCAGGACAGTGGCCCACTATCCCACTGGTTGCAAAAAGCAAACAGGTCCCCTCTGGAGCAAAATATTATGAGAACCAACCCTCCATGAAACCTGGTGCCCTGCCAGCCCTGTGGAAAGCTGGTGGATTGAAGGCTGTAATAAGGATCTTCCTTTGTCTTTTTGGCTGTGGATGCTGCTCTGGGAGGACACCAGGCACAGGCTCTGCTGGAGCTGGGGTGCTGTGGTCCTCACTTGACTGCCTGCGGCACTACATGTACACACTCATCTGAGGATGAGTTTGCAAACTTCCTGGGGATTATGCTCACACCATGAAGCTTCAAAGCGTCATGGCTACTCCAAGGCAACCCCTCTTCATCCCAGAAATGGCAGTTGCCCCAGGGAAGGGGAGGTTGGCATTCCGGTTCTGGGTCTGCAGCAATCTTTCTTCATTCCTCTCCTGCCTGAATGGACTTATCTCTATCCATCCTTGGACAAAGAGCCCCCAGAGTCCCCTCCATCCCCACTGTCCCCAGTACACACCAGCACAGCCAGCACTGCCAGGGAAGGTGATGCAGCTGGTTCTGTCTGAGTGACTCATGCTGAAATACATGACGTTTACCATATTTCAGGGCTTTCAGCTTGGATGAGAAAAACATCAGGGCGTAAGAAAGTTTCTTTGCAAACTGCTTTTAAAACACTGGAGGGACTTCTCCTCCCACTTGCTCATGCTCTACATTTTTGGGGGAGAAAAGTAGCCTTTTTAACAAACAAATCTTTTTGATTGTTTCTAACAAGGAAAATAGACGATTAAGTAACATGTTTTGCCTTGATTTATAAAAAAACAAATCCCAAAAGACCGTCTGGGTCCATCCCAAACAGCTCCTGGCTGCACACAGCGAGCAGCTAGTGCGTGGCCCTTCAGCTGGACATGCTGACTCCACCACCTCCTCCCTTCACCCAGCCCCTTTGGCTGAGCTTTCGTGTCGGGCCAGGGAGCCATGTGGCCGCTGTGGCCGCTGTGCCCGCTTGCTGCCTGCCTGCCCACGGGGCCATGCCGTGGCCATAGCCAGCAGCACTGCCCATCCCGGCATGGCTCTCCCAGCAGTTCAGTGTGGTTTCGCTGCTGCGTTTGCTCGCAGGGTTATCTGCTCTGGAACTGGTGTTGGTTTTGGCATGCAGCACCGGGACCACACCTACTATTTAAATACCACAGCCAAGGGCTTGGAGGGGAAAAAAAAAAAAGGGAAAGAAAGAAAACGAATATGAAATATTTGTTGCGGTTTGGAGATACACACACACATGTACACACAACACAAACACACCAGCCTGGCTCTGGATCGCTGGCAGTCGAGGAAGGAAGACTCTGGCTAAGATTGTCTTCAAAACCACCCTGGCGGCAGAGTCTGCTGAAGGGAAACCCTTTGGGCCAAAATTAGTGCCTGCCACATGCCAAGCTGGAGTGTGTACTGACCTGGGCTGGGGAAGCCGGAGCAGCCCCAGCGGCACAGCTGGGGCCGGGGAGCCATGCCAGCCCTTCCCGGGCGGCTGCCCTCCCGACAGGCTACAAAAAACTGGGGAAAGGGTGCAAGAGATGGAAATCCCCAGGGAGGCAGTGCTCGTGGAGATGGGAGGGTTTTTCCCCCACAACATCATGGAATCTTGTCCTAGAAATGCCCATCGGGGTGGCAGCACTTGCAGTGAGTCTGGGAATGGAGACAGGCAGCAGTGCCGCTTGGTGCTGGCTTGGGAGAAATGGGTGCCCAGCAGCTCAGGATGGGCTGGGGCTGGAAACAAGGAGGATAGATGTCCCATGGCAGCAGGTGTCCTCACTGGGACAGGTCTAGCTGTACCCTCTCCCCATGTTGGATCTTGTGAGGCAGGTGCTGGCATGAAGCCACAGCAAGGTAGCCCAAAGGGCGCTGGGTGGCTGTGACACACCATGCCATGCTGTGCCACGTTGTGCCATGCAGTGAGGCCTGCCGAGGTGGCTGGGGCAGGTGGATTACCGCACCTTCCTCTCCCCAGGCTCCTTCGCGGAGAAGTTTTCCTGATGATCTCACTGGATGCACATTTCTAAATCGTTTGGTTGATTGTTTCATCATCGGAGGTCAATTAAAAGAAGGCGAGTTCCTGTCACCCTGCTCCGAACCCCTTCGCTGCCAGAGCCCCAGAACAAAGGGAGGAATTGGGCTTGGGCTCAGCAGCTTGGATTCCCATTTGATTATTTCCAACAAGGGAGTGAATCTATTTTGGAGACGGTATTCCCAGGGGATGAGCTCACCGTCGCAGAGTGTGAGCAAGGTTGGGGATAAAAAAAATGTAATACAGCCTTTTGTAATGTGTTGGAAACCTATTTACTACCAGGAGGCTGGGTAATTAAATGCCACTTCCTGGAGCAGAATGAAGCAGCCGTATGTAATGCCAGTGCAGAGGGGTTTGCTCTCAACACAGGGTGGCCACTGATCCTGCCAGACACCCCATGAGTGTCGCGGGTGGGAGGATGCACTTTCATGGGCTGCTTGTGTAAAACCACTGCAGCATCCACATGTGGCTGACTGTGATTGATGCCGGCATCCTGTGCCATAGTGGTGGCCTTGGTGCAGTGTCCCAGGGGCATGGGATGGTGGCAGGATGAGTTTTCCATGCAACGCGCTATGGTGTGTGATTTACACTGGCGGGGTGGCTCTGGGCAGATAGCTGCATGGGAGGAATAACAAAATCAAATTACCTGGAAAACAGTTTCCACACAGAATTCTCCATCTCTTTGCTTGTCCTGCTGTCCCCTGGGCTGTCCCCCGCTGCCTCACACCGAGCTGTGCCCCCATGGGTGCCAGTGACTCACGGTGCAGACCGTTCACTCAACCCCATTCCACAGCTCCCATTGGAAAATTGTTCCCCCACTGGGACAGCAGTGCCTGGATACTCCAGCCACACCAGTGCCCAGGTTCCAGGGCTATCCAGGCTTTCTCCAGGCTGGGAAATGGTGTATATCTGAGTGGATCAGGTCTGACCAGCACTGGCCTTGACACCCACACTTTTTCTGCCTCTGTGCATGGCAAGGGAGGTTTTCCCCACTCACTGAGAATCCAGGTTCATTAGAGACTGAACACCTTAGAGTATAGCTGGGAGGGGGGATGGAGAGTACTTGGAAAAGAGGGGCAGAGATGTTTACCTGGGTCATTTGGAACTTCTGTAGACAAATTGCTTTTACATGATGTACAGCTACTAATCCCCAGCACATGAGAGAAGAGTTCTAACACGCACATCCCCTGGGCACTGCAGCCGTACCATGATATCCTCTGCACTGTGCAACTCGTTGTAGCACTCTGTGTTGCAGCTTTTTTTTAAAGATTAAACCAGAGATGTTGGGAAGAATATCCTATGTTCCTCCTGGTCATTGCTCACAAAGAACCAGAAAACAGCAATTCCTCCTGTTATTCCTGGATCTGCTGGGGTGTCACGGGTCTTGTCCAGCACTTTTGTGAGTGGCAAAAGAGAACGGCTCCCATGGCTGTGGTCCAGTCCCAGCTGCTGTGGCCAGGGCCAGGTGGAAGGATGCGCCCCTGGGCTGGCACGTGAGCACGTGTTTGCACGTGAGGCTGCTGCTGCGAGGGCTGTCCGGATGCCTCCAGCGCATCAAACTGCTGAGGGGGCCTGTGGTGTGTGCTACGGGTAGGGACATCTCTCAGCACCATGCTGAGTGTGATGTCCCTTCCGAGTGGGATACCCCGCCCACTGCGGTGCTGGACCTTGTGGCTCTATGCAGAGCTCGGAGCTTTCAGCTTTCCTGTACCAGTGAAAGTTAAGAAGTGGAGGAAAAACGTTGCTGTATGTTATAGAGGAAGAGAGGTAAAAAGGGCAGGAAATTTGCACCATGTCCATTTCCCCTTGGCCCCCGGCCGCTGCTCATTCCGGATTCGGGATTTGCGTAGGCAGAGTTAAAAATAACAGGGGTATATAAAGAAAGACGGAGAGGGCTGCGCTGGCCCCGCAGCCACCAGGGCACAGCCAGGCAGCAGGCAGAGATCAAAGCAGGATGCGGTCCAGGCGATGCAGTGGGGCTGGGAGCATGTGCAGGGTCTGGGGGGTGCCGCTGTGCTGCTTTGCCAGGGGGTGGGATGCCAAGATCTTCCAGCTTGGCAGCCTCCTGGCCAAGCAGCTGGGCAGCACCCATGGAAGACGGGACCGTGTATATTCCTCCAGGCAAAGACATCACTCGGGGACCCTGTCCCTCTGCAGCCTTTACTCGGTGCTGATATTCACTGGGAGCAACCTGACCCGTCTCCTCTGGCCAGAGAGCTGCGCAGGGAGGCTGGATACGGCCCCCAGCCAAAGCACCCTGTCCTGGGACTGAGCTCCCTGCCGGGGTGCTGCCTGCCTCCCTGAGCCCCTGCCAGCCCCAATCCTCAGCTGTGCATCCCGGTGCTCCCCAGACTCCAGGGCAGGCAGGGCGGACACAGCAGCTTGCTCGGCCGGTGCAAACGAATCTGCCCTCTGTGCCCTGATAACATTGTGTTTGTTGCGGAGCGGGAAGAGCCTGCCAGCACACGATAAGAGCAGATGACTTTACTCTGGACCCACTCCGGATTGAATTATGCTTTAATTTCATTTTCAGTTCCTCTTTTCTTTTCAGGAGGGGAAGGGGGCTTTGGGGGTGCAGGCAGGTCTGGGGGCTCCTGGACCCTTCTCTAGTTAGGCCAGTTGCATGCAGAGGGGAAGACAGAGAGTAAAACCCAGCCAGATTCATTTTCTGCTCTCAGGGATATAACCCTGGAGTGTCACAGTTGTCTGGGATGTCTTGCAGTGTGGATCCCCCTGGCACCTCTCATGGGGTCCCCTGTGGAGCTTTTGGGACTTAGGTTTTGCCTCCCACTGAAGCAGAAGCTCTCTGGGCTGTGATGCTGTAGGTGCTGTTGGAGAGGGGGCACTGGAGGTGCTCTGAAGGAGAGTCCTTGGGTTCACTCCAGTCCCCCAACTCCAGGTGACAGCACAGAGTGGGATGCAGTGCAAGTTTTTCAGTCCCCAATGTTTTGTGGGGTAGGGGACCCCTCTGGGTCTCCTGGGAGCCCTGCTGAGCAACCTGGCCACCAATTCCACCTCTGGCAGTGCCACGGGGTATTGTCCCCCTGCCCATCCCACACGTGCTGTGTGCCATCGGGGAGGGTGCCGTGGCACTGTGGCAGTGTTGGCAGGGCTGACAGTGCTCTCGGCTTGACAGAGCCACCTCTGGCACACCGCGCTGGGCATGCCACGCTCCTCACTCCTCTGCTGCCAGATATGCCAAAAGCAAGGATAACCATTAAGCCTTTCCTCTTTGGCCATTGCCTGGGTGGGTGGCCCTTCCCACCTTCTGTTTGCTCTCTCGCCTGGCCGCTGTTTGATCTCTTGGGATGCCAGAGACTTTACAGCCTGCTGTAGTGGCACGGGAGATAATCCACGCTTCCTAAATGGGCTTCTGTCAACAGTGGGCTGTGCACGCGCTGACTGCTCCTGCTCACCTCCCTCTCACCTCAGAGGGGGCTTCTGTGGCTGAGGGGCTGACAAGGCTGTGGCAGGGACCCCCCACGCCCACCCCATGGCTCACAGCAGGAAAACCCTTCCTGTGACGCACTCCTGGTTCCCTGCACAGTCAGCGCTGGCAGCGCTTGTGTTGCTGCGGTACCTGGCGTGCCGCCGCTCCCCGCCGCATCGGCCCTCCCACCAGAGCATCAGTAAAAAGAGTTTCCTGGGGAATATCCCACATTTGCAAGAAATATTGGCTGTAAAAATTAAGCTGATCTGTGTGGTGACGCCTCTCAAAATAAGCCAGCACCACATGGGTACAGATGCCAAAACTGCCTGGAAAAGGGGAAAACCAAGTGGAATTAGTGTTTGTCTCCTATGGCATCTTCTCTCACTTATCTGTAAAAGTTTGGGGCAGGAACTGCCTTGCTATTAATTATTATTTGGCCAAGAAACAAATAATGGGATTAACTGGTGACTTGAATAAGCTACTCTGGGAGGCAAGCTAAAAGTAATTTCAAGTAATGCCCACATGCTTCTTTGCCACTTTGGAGGTGATTTTCCAAGGAAGGACTTTGGAGCCCATGTGTTTTGACCCAATAGGTGCCATTAATAAACCTGTTGCCTTGCTGGCAGACAGGCAGATGGGGCCCAGGCAGCAGCCCAACATGTGCTCTGGAAACCAGGGCAGGGATTCTTGGTAAAAGGGGGAAGATCTGAATTGTTGTTGTTCCACTGGATTACTGAAATAATTTATTGCAATGCTCCACCCTTATAATTAAAGCGCGGTGATGAAAGCAACTGGTAGAGTAGCTTTGGATTCAGAAGCGGCATGTGCGTGTGGTGTGTGTGCACACCTCACCTTTGGTGTTTATATTTGTTTTTTTTTAAATTGGCTCCTCACTTCTGAACAGAGCAGGCAGCAGCCTCAGTTCTTAGAAAGGTATCTGGAGATGGACAGCCCCAGAAACAGGGAGACAGGCTCCAAGAGATAAGGGCCATTGCTTCTTGACGAGCGCAACAGTAGCAGGGCCATTCCTGGTACTGGCTGGATGGGGGCCAAACGGAGACGGTCTTGCTGTGAGCCGGACAGGGAGGCAGAGAGCCCCTGGGGAGGCCTGCCCAGCGCCCTGGGTCTCTGTGCCGTGATCCAGCTAGCCAGAACAGGGTGGGTGACCTGGGTGTCTCCTGTAAGGTGAGACAAGCTGGCGTCCTTGTGTCCTCTGCCATGGGAAGCCCTCAGGAGGACAGCATTGTCCCAGGGGCTGCTCAGCGTGGGCAGGGTGGGACAGCCAGCCCATGCCCCCCTGTGCCAGGGCGGTCGGAGACTCAGGCACAGCACTGGTCCCCAGGGAGGGCACACAAACGTGTCGTGGGGGCTGTGGGGCGAGATGAGGCGATGCCGGCAGGGTGCCAGCCCCCGACAGGGTCGACGAGCAGTTATCTCGGCTCGCACACGCACCCTGCACGCAGCCAGATGCGAGCTGGTACGCTCTGTGCTGCTGATTGCCTCACCGACAGCAGCGGCGCGGGAGGACGCGGCTTCACGGGTGCGCTTACATGAAACGAGTGGCGCGGGGGTGTGGGGGCACCGGGGCTCGGCTATCTGGTTCAGCTTCTATGGTGGCATAAGCAACCCTTTTTGGGACTGCACCTTCGCTCGCTGACGCGCTCGGTGGACCCCGTGGCGAGTGCAGTACCCGGCACACCGGCTGGAAGGCTCTCACCTGTACCCCTGCGCCAGACCTCTCTGGCACTCTCTGCCTCTACACACGGGGGCATGTGACACAGCCATTGCCCCTACCCCACTCGGGACAGGGTGCCGGGGGATCTCCGGCTCTGCCACCTACAGCCGCCCTCCCCGCTCGTAGTGCGGGCAAGGCTTAAGGGCGCCGCTGCCCCGTTCACGTCGCGGGTAGGATTCTGGCCTCCGCGATCTACAACAGCACCCCTGTCTCTTCTCCCCTGTGGGACACTCTCGCAGAGCAGGGCAAAGCAGGACGTGGGGACCCCGCCGCTCTGTCCCGTCCTCTCCCGTCCCGCGCGGGCTCCGAGCGCGGTCGGGGCAGCGGCAACCGCCGACCCCCGCCCGCCGGGGCAGCCCCACCGGGGAGGGGGCGCGGCTCAGGCTGCAGCAGAGCCAATGGCAAGCGGCGGCGGTGAATATCAATGCCGGCCGGACCAATCGGGGCGCAGCCATGCTGTTAACAGCTTAGGGGCGCGGGGCGGCGTAGAGCAGCGCTGCTGCCGCGGGGAGCGGAGCGGAGCGGTGCTGGGCTCCGCGCACCGCGCTCCCCCAGCCCGCCCCCGGCCCCGCTGCCCCGGCCCGG